>JANHGL010002635.1:0-32294 GCA_024611195.1 Ceyx melanurus | reverse complement strand
TTCTATTATAGATATTTATTTAAAAATAATATATATGTATATATACAATGTATATGGTATAAATGGTCACCATTATGTGTATAATGGCTTTTATAAAAATATTGCTAGAATTAAAAAAAATAAAACTGCAAAAAGATCAGATACTACAATGATAGGAGTTTAGGTAGATATAGATTTTTTGAGTCCGCAGAAAATATGAGAAGGCATAACAAAATGCATAATAGGAAATGGCTTTACTACACTGTAACTTTCAGGCACATTTTCAATGATGTCATGAACATATATTTTAGTAAATATACATGGATGAACTTTTTTCCCCTCTTCATAATTATTTCTATTTTATAATAGCTTCAAGAGCCTGCAGGCAATGCATTTTCTTGTACTTTTTTGATGGCTGAAGTCATCAGGTTTTCCTGATGCTACACAATTCATTCAAGGTGTTTAATACTGATAACCAACCACAGATGCACTCCCTGGACTTTCCCATTGCTTCAGTAACATGCTGCCCAAAATGGACAACTAAGATAGCAGGGCTTTTTTCAACTAAAACTGGGGAAAAAAACAGAGTTTTATATTCATATTAATATATCTATGTGATAAACAAAAAACAAAAAAAGTCATCATAGATTAATCCCTTCTGGGTTTTGTTTAATTTTTTTGAGCACTCTCAAGTGGGAGGATGAATTGTTCCATCACCAAAGGCGTTTTCTGCACAAACACAATTTCTGTGATATTCTATAGATTCATACAGCCTTATTTATTAAAACACAGAGAGTTGAGAGTTATTAAATGCATGTTTCTAACAGCCCCTGCAGATACAAATAAAGTAGCTAATGAGAAGAAAAACTGCCCATATTACCTTATTCCCAAGGCACAGATCATCTTTAAGTTAGATTGCGATGACAAATGGTTGTTTTCACCTTTATATACATCACCTTCCATGATTACATACATAGATTAATACCTTCTTGGGCTGTATCCATAATGAGCCTCAGACACTGTCTCAATAACTTAATCCCAGCCTTAGTAGTAGAAAGATGAGCAAAGATGAACTGTATTCATTGTTTGGGAAAATATATGTTTATGTGGCTAAAAGGAATAAGTGTAAGCAAAATTTAAACAGCTCACCTTTTATCAACTTTGTCAAAGCAAGTTTGAAGAATATTAAATGCATGTGCTATTCTTCCAAGTGCTTTTTTTCCTCTTTTGGCCTGATTTTTTTATAACTCAGTATAATTCCACTGAAACCAACAACCCTCTTGCAGTTGCTATCCTCTGAAGTTCTTTCTGATCTAATTTTTGTCCAGAAAAAAAAAAAAAAAATCAAAATTTTAACAATGAAATCAAACAGTGAAAGTTAAAAGTGTAAACTCCCTTTAGGTTTGTGTGAGAATATAAATCAGGAGTAAAAGCTGGCATGATACATCCATCTTGAGAAGTACCAAGCAGCCACAACTTCCACTTAAACAAAGGAGTTATCAAGGGTCAATAACTGCCTTCATAGCAGGTGTCAAAAAGGCTGCTTTCTTCTTTAATTTCACTTAAAGAAATGGAGAGAAAAAAAGCGCCTAAAATATAACTCAAAAGTAATCAGCATTTAAAAAGTATTTTGGTTTATATTTTGAGCCTTCCTTTGATTTTTCTGGTTTCCTATCCTTGTCAAGAAAATGGTCTTTAGCAGAATTTAGTGCACAAAACGTGGGAGGACCGTGTAAGCAGAGAAGTGAGAGCATTTTCATAGGCACCATCCTTCTCAAGCCCCCTGGGGACTACAGTGCTTTGGTTTATGTGGATAGATTTTTGTTTCTGCTGCTTTTCCTCTTGCTTCATGTATTTCTAATCCCTGCTGCAGTAAGTGAAAAGAAAAACAAAGCTCCTGAAGCTTTTGTGGTCCTTTTTTTTTTTTTTCCCAGTCTAGAAGGGAGGCAGCCATTTCCCTCTAAGCTGGGTTTGTACTCACAGGAGACTGAGCAGTGCATGGCTGCTCCTTGTGGTCTCGGCAGACCTGGGCTGATTGGCACAGGCTTGGAGCAAGCCTTGGAGGTCAGAACATGACATTGTCCACACCCTTTGATGCTTACTGTGAAGTTCACTGATTAATATGACAGTGTTCATACTTTTTATTTCTAAAGATAATGAAATATATATATATATATATATATACCACGGAATAAGCTTTGCACCCACTTATGTCACTCTGGAGAAAACCCACTGCCTTCTGAGATGTTCCAGCTTGTATATTTGTGTAATTGAAATCAGATTTTTTCCTTACCATTTTTTTACAGCAACAGGAAGCTTTAAGTAGCCAAGTGGCCCACAGTAGGAATCTAAATATTAAAATAAGACTATAGGAACAGCCCTATCCTTATATTAAACTAGAAGGAATTTGAAAAAGCTAAGAAATAGAGAGATCAGATTTTTTAAAATTCCATTGATCAAGGGCACTTAGCAATAGAATATATTATATTCTCTCCTTTGTATGGCTGAACATTTCATCTCACACACTGAGAAAGGAAATCAGTAAGGCATCCAAGCATACACTGGAATACCACCACAATATTTGGAGTTCTAGAAGACAGACACTTGTGATTAAAATAGCCCATACTATTTCAAAAGAGACCATAGCTCTACTACATCTTGTCAAAAGCTAATCAGTGGAAATGTCTGGTGTAGCTTTTAGAAGACTGAAAATCCCTTTGTGTATCACTACCAGAAGGTTATTCCATTTTATATTCCATTACTTTGGAAAGTCACTAGAAAGAAACCTCTGTCTTCTTGTAGACCTGGGATGTACATTCCATTGTGGTACACAGAATGGCAATACTCCTGATGGACCTGGTCCAGCAAAGCATGAGAACGAGACAAAGTTTTCTCTGGAGAGTACTGTGAGCTCTGCCTAATCACCAACACCATTTTGTTTAGACAGTGCTTGTGTTTTCCTTGGAGGTTTTGATCCAGAATGTCTGGGTCAAAACCTGCTTTATAAATGAGATGCTATGAGATCTAACATAGGGAATATGGCTGTGGGCTTTTTTTCATGTGCCTTGTACTTACTTTATGTAAAACCATCTTATCTTGGGTAGAAATGGTGCACAGTCCTTTAATTAAATCAGCTCTAAGTTTTGCCTGAATGATTAATAAAATGAGAAAATTCTCTGCCTTGCTATGAAAGCTCTATTCTTTCTAGTCCTTCATTCTTTTCTATTCCTAAACCCTTCAAATCAGATCCCCAAGCTGATATTTGTTCCTTTAGGCTCACCTAAGAACTACAATCTGTGGCTAAATCAGGTTAATTTTATTTTGTCACAAAACTCCAAAACAAAACAACATAAACACAATAAAAATAACCATTTGTTGTTGTTGTTCATGAAGCATGGCATTTTCATGGCTAAAATTGCCCAAGGGAATGGAGAAATTAATTTCAATAAATTGGATTTTATGGGTATAGAAGAACTATGAATAAATGAAAAACTATGAGATGACATTTGGATCAAAGGAGATATACCCATTGACTTTAATGGATGTTGAGCTGGATCTTTGATTAACAAACTGCCTTATTATGAAGTAATTGTGAGGCACCAACTGGGAAAGGTAACAAGGCACAGGATTAAGGAAGTGATTTGGGGTAGGGAGGAATATCCAGTACAGCACAGTTTTCTAGCCGTGCAGAACAGTACCAGAAATTACACAATTTAACCCATGTTATCATTTTGAAAGTGCCTTCTGCCTCCACTCTGCTCTCAAGCCTCATGTATGCATCAGCACCTCTGATCATTCTGCAGATTCTCCCCATGACATCCTGTGGATCTACCTTAGGCAAGATAAATCATGGGCTTCTGTTTATGAATTTGATCCAGCTGTAGATATTTCCTTTAACATGAACAGAAGGTTTGCTTACAAATCAAAAGCGGTGCACAGATTTGCACATTAATGACCACCAGATAGACACTGATACTCATATACGTGTACATACAGCTTCACTGAAGTTTTTTGATAGGTTAGCATAAATAGAAATATTTGCAATTAAATAGTAAGTTACCTGATAGTGCAGTTCATAGGACACCTACAAAAATATGTGTTCCATTTATATCCATATGTACATCTATGTATAGATAGAATTCTGTTTTTCACTCGGAATCAGTGCAATAAATCAACCTTTTGCCTTTCTGCTTATTTTGTTTTCTATTCAGGTTTTGTAAATTATGGTAATCTGGTATGAGCAAGAGTCTGCTTTAAATTGTACCACTGAAAATCAGTAGTCACTCTACTAAAGTGAATAAATTTTTAGCAGTATGAGGCCAAAATAGGTCAGAAGCAACTGCTATAATGTTCTCAGATTCTGAAGCAAGAAAGAGAAATTTACAGCTTAGGATCTGTAGAATTCCCCAGCACTTTCTTGACTTCAACTTTCAGTGATGGTAAATTTGGAAATGAGGTCCAAATTCAAGACAGATGCCACATGGGAATCCACACTGCTGCTTTATTCCCAGCTGAGCACAAGTAGCACTTAGGAAGGTACTAAGGATGGTCATCATTAGGACGGAAAATACATAGATAATTTTTTTAAACAGATCTGTCTACTTACTCATCTCTGATAGTCCTTGCACCAGTACAAGCAGGTGACTGGAAGACAAATTTAGCTTTGTGTGCCAGTCTCTAAAATCCACAGAAACTCAGGGCTGCTATTTAGTTTTGAAATGTTCACTCTATTTTACTGTTTAGAGTCACGTTTTGTTTTGTAGGGTTTCTGCTGTGAAAATGGTGAGATTAAAGAAGAAAAAGTGGGAGTATATGGACAGACAATGACAAAGAGAGATGGTGTATTCTATACAGATAAGGATCAGGACATCAAAACAAGAAAAAAAATGTGAGCTTTTCAGTAACATCCCAGAAATAGGATCAAACTCAAGAGCCCAAAGCAAATCTCCAATGTATCACACAATGTATGTAGGCATGGAAAAGTTCAATTTGATATTGAGATGCATCCTGTTTCCAGCAGAGACAGGTAAGCAGTAATGCCATTTTACCTATAGAAAGAGGGGCAGAAGAAGGGGAAGAGGCAAGCAGGCTAACTAGTAATGTTAACTAGATATAGAAAATATTAAGAAAGATTATATGGGCTAGCTGCTTGTGATAGTACAATAAATAAGCTAATGAAATAATCTCAATGAAAATTTAAAACAGAGCTGGTGTATATAGGATTCATTTCCCAAATCAAGTAGAGACCAAAGGGCTGCCATAAGCACTCCACAATGAATACTTCAGGTTCTAAAATAACTGCTTTAAAGAACAAAGATTTGAACCACCAGCTTTGCATTAAAGGCTATTTCTTGACCTCTTCTGAGCAGCCACCCCTCCCTGCATAACAATTTGCACCATACACCCATGGATATTCAATATTAAACAACTAATTAAAATTTTTGCTGTTTTCATTGCTTTGAACAAGAAGCTGGTTTTGGTGTTTTCAGGTCTTCATACAAATGGTACCTCTGCAGCTCTCATTCCTAAACTTAATTAATAGTTATTATTATTTATGACTGCACTGCATACTAGTCTAAGCTTTAATTTTGTCTTCTAAAAACAGAGCCTGTGGCTGCGTTCTTGGGCTTTTTTTCTTCATATTTTTTCTTTTCTGAAATAACATTATTAGTTCAAATCTTGTAGCTTGTTTTTATATGGCTAGTGCTTTGTCTTTTTCTCTCCCTTTTATCCTTCTGACTTTTTTCTTTTTAAACTGCTCCAATCTAACTTCATTCTGATTTCTTACAGATGCTTCAAGGACTCACATCACTGATTATCATCCTTCCATTCTCATTAGTCCAGATCTTAATTTTATTTCAAAGGTCATATGGTCTGTATGTCCAGTGGGCACAGTAGCTGTCTTGTATATATACACAATATATCTTTTTCCTTAACTGATACTCATGAGCCTGGTAGTGTGCTTTGTGTGAAAGACTGGCCATTACCATCTCCAGAGTACCAGTAAAATTTGCCATTTCTTCTAAAATTCCAATTTATTCTCTAATCACTTGCACTCCGTTCCTATTCCGTTTTTCACTTCTGAAACTCCTGCTATCCATAGACAGTAAAATATGTTTTTGAGACATATGATTCAGAACTGGTCACTGTTAATTGTACTTTTGAGCCTAGTTTAAAATTGTCATCTGATTTTTTTTAAATGCTATTAGGTTTGCTCCATCTTTCTTTGCTTTTCCTGTGCCATCTATAAACCACTTTATTTTAAAAATAAAACGCTTCGAGAGCAGTGGATGAAAAGCACACTACTATTATTGTTAACAATATGAATGTTATCTTTGCAACCCATTTCTGCTCCAGAGTTTGGTCACAATCAATTTTCTCTTCAGCACATTTCTAAGTTGGTGGTTCATTCTCTACCTGTCCTGTCAACTGCAACTCTCCCATCCCTACTTCCTTGCCCCATACACTCTATCCTGACAAAATTTTTTTTTAAGAAAAAAAAAAAAGTATCATTTTATCTGATTTTCCCTGTTCTATGATGGAATAGCTCAATATAACCTGTGATGTTGTGTCTTTATTACAAAACTGAAAAGCTAACATTTGACTATGAGTTGCTGCAAATAATATATTTCTTCTCATCTATTACACTGAAAGTAACATATAAAACTCTCTATAAAGCATTAGATACATAAAAGAGAGGAAGAGAAACTACTGTGATCATTTCTAAAATAAATGCTAGGTAATTACATTACCAGAAAACCATGACAAAATCAGCTAATAGTTATAGTTGGCACAGATAGATTACGGACAGCCTGCCACACTCATCTGAATCCTGTAAGAACCGTTTGGTTTTGACTGCATTTTCCTGGGGAATGCTGCCCCAAGCTGGATTGGTTTAGGTTGAAAAATTCCCTCATTTATAGGAATAAAGTCTACAAAATATTGTCTGCTTTCGGCATCTCCAGTTCTGAAGATGCTTTAAAATTTTGTCAGATTTCTTAGGAAAATCTCCAGAAAGATTAAATGATCCAAACCCCCTCCTTTAAGTGCTTGTGAACCCCTAATGGAACCTCTTATTAATGTCCATTAGGGTACATCATCTTGCCACATGATCACCTACTCTGTCTCCCTAGCACCCCCCATTCAGTGCACAGCACAAAGCACATGGAGTTGCTGTGTGTAGAACTTGATTAGTATGTGTTAAAGACATGGAAATGTGGCAGAAGCATGAAGCAAGGACTGCAGAACAAGAAAGAATGAACTCTGAGTAACCCAACATTTCTATGATACATGGTCCCTGCCCTCGAGCTCTGCTGTGGTACCAAGTCATGGAAAAAGAATTTTCACCAGTGTGTGCTCCTTTTTCAACTATATAGCTAGCCTCAGACAACAGATTGCATCCAGCAGCAATAGTTTTGCTAGTACATGGCAGGAGATGAAATTCCAAGTGTTCTGCAAAATCAGAATGGCCATCTCCCATCAGCTGGCCACTCAGTGCCTCAGTGCTCATCTGTTTACTTCAATGCCACATGCCCTCACTGAGAATGACAATTCAGCTGGTAGGTGCTATGTAACCATCAACGTTTGGAGTTGAAATACTCATGTGATGCTGCAGAAGAGCTGCAAGGAAATGAGCAGCAGCAGAGCGCTTGCTGCTGAGGGGTAGCCAGCCTAGGCACTGCAGGTGTTGGGGGGTTCTGTGGGAAACACAGTGCACGATGATGTCATTAGGTGACACAAAGTAACTCACAAAGGGGGACAAATTCATACTGTATAGGTGACTATAAATACAGCATTTCTTATCCTCGAGAACCTGACTTTGCATCCTTAACACAGTTACATGTAATCTTTCTACTTCTTCACAGAAGATAGACAAACAGCTGTGAAATACTGATCAGGCAGCTATCACAATCTGTTACATATTAGGAGCAAAATAGGTCCCAAATGATGTGAGTTTGTATCCTTTCCATGCATGAAACCATATTTTGAAAAGGAAATTTCCTTGCACATTAAAGAAAGCTGTTGCATGCATGTCTGTTTTGCATGTGCAAAAGAAAATATTCCATACACAATGGTTATACATACAAATGGCTGTTGATTACAATGTAAGCACTGCCTTTAGAAAATTGTTTCCCATTAAATAATTCATGTTATCCTCCTAGCAGAAGATATCCAAAAATGTCTAGAGAGGAACTAAATTAGTGAAAGTGGAGATTCAGAAAATATTGTCCTCTGTGTTGCAATAGTAACACTTCATTATTGCTTTATACAGAAAACAAGCAAATTGGCTAATTTGTATCTCAGATAAGCCTTGGTTAATACAGCCATCCAGGAGGTAAGGGGAAATGGGAGTGTGCATGCTCCTGCCTAGATACCTCTCCTGATGTAGAGCAGGAGGCTCTGCCGCACTAATTCTCACTCTGCAACAGGCGGATGCAGCTTTGGCTCCATTAACACCAATGAACTGGCTGCCAGAGAGAGGACAGCATGGGGAGGGTGCAATGGCTGCACCTGGGGAAGAGCTCCAAGAACTCACTGCAGCCCAACCGGTGAAACAAAGCAGACAGATTTTGAAAAACAGCTGGGCAAGACAGGATTGTATTTCAAGGCTGAGGCCAGGTAGTCCTGTTGAACTGACAGTAGGAAAAGGCTTTTTTTATAACGATAGACATTTTGAAAAAATAAATAATTTAATAGAAGACAGCGAGAAACATTTGAGCTCTAAACTGGGAATAGTGCTGCTAGCGTAAAGCTATAGTTTTAGAAGTGCATTCAAATCCATTATGCACTGAAGAACTAAATAGCTAAAAACTGGAAAATTATACATATATATATAAAAGATACTGTGTGGGGACTAAATTATTGTAGCTTGGTGGAAACAGTTCTGTTTTCCCCATCTTCAAACTCTTTCTCCCTGGACTGGTACTGACTGAGGCTAGGATATAGGTCTTGGCCTTATTATCTGATGGCTCGTAATATCTACTACTTGATGACTTGATGAGAAATTACATTTTAAAAAGCTTGATATTAATTCAAAACCTACAAGGTTTTGCTCATTATTTCTGAGACAGCCTATTCAACTCCTAGTCAGCAGCTACAGCAAGTATACTGACCCCATTGATGAGGTAATCAATTATACTGGAACAAAACAAACTAGCAACTAGAAAGAAAGGTAGCCTATGGTTTTACACAGAGCCAGAGAAAACAGAGAGAAAGAGCATTTGGCATTGACACTGGATAAAACATTCATTTCCAGGTTCCAATAAGATATATTTTAAATTTATATTAAATATGATTTACTAAATCAATGTTCTTCCATGTTGGACATCTTTACTTGGAGTGAATGAAGACAAATCATGATGTGCATCCAAAGCTGTGGCTCTACAGGCATATGGCACTCTGGAACTGAGATTTACATGCCAGCAACTGCAATTATCCCAACTAGCAATGATTTAGCATTCTATGATGTATAGAATGTAAAAAACACAGGCTATGCCTTTATACCACAAGCATCTGAAATCCAGGTTTAAATTCTACCTTTAAAGAGACTGCAGCACAGCTTGCTGCTGTGTGCACATTAGAGAATAAAAATGATTAATTCTGCCCATCAGTGAAGTTTTCACTCATGAGTATCACAAGCCTTTGCTGTGTGCAGCAGAAAAAAAAAAATGATTAGTTTGAAATCTTTATTCAATGCCATGTAGCAGTGCTAATTACTAAACACTGGGAAAACTGAATGAAATGTCATAAATTGCTGACTTCAAAAAAATCACAGAATAATCCACTGTAAAACTAAGTGCATTTATGACATTTTTTTAGTGCATGATTTTACAATCCTGTGTTCAGAAAAGATTTTCATGTTGAAAATTATCCGAAGAAAATAATTGGGAAAGAAATAAATCAAAATGGAAATATAACGTGTAATACAAGCTCTTGTGATGAGCTGAACATCAGAAAAAAAAAGAGCAGAATGATCAATTCCTCACTGCAAGAAAGAGAGACACAAAGATTGGCTTGGGAAAAAAAGATCTTCTTTTGGAATCACCACGGCAGGAGCCAGAGGAAGCCTTGCACCCAGAGACCTGATGTTGTCTGTTAAGCTAACAAAACTAGTCTGGAAGAAGAAAAAAAAACTTCATCTTTTCATCCCCTTCCACTTAACTGCTCATCTCCCTAGTGCTTATCTTGATCCCAGTTTTCTTTTTCTGAGGATCTTTTTTTTCCTCTCCCTCTCCCTCCCTCTTCCTTTTTTTGCTTTTTTTTTTTTTTGTTGATGCTGACAGGTGGAGCAGCATGAGTGCCTGATGCCAATTGTGTCCTAACAGGGACCCTGCCTTTCTCTTTTGCATTGTCACATTCAGTAATTGCAGAATATTCCACCAAGAACCCAGAAAGGGCTCAGTAATAGAGCTGCAAATTCAGCATGGCCCTCTGAGCCTTGAGGAGGACAGGCAGGAGTGCTGCTGCTGGTATGGATCAGCCCAAGTGCCTGCCAGTGTGTCCGGTCATGCTCAGGGTTTCTAAAACATGGCAACGTCTTTTGCCACAGGACTATTGGGAAGAAAACATGGAAATAGGCTACCTAGGGCAGCTGCTTACAGCCCAGTTTGACACAAGGTGCAATGAAAAATTCAGCGTGACTGAAGATGAACATTGGAACAGGCTGCCCAGAGGAGTGGTGGAGTCACCATCCCTGGAGGTGTTCAACAAACAGGTGGATGTGGCACTTTGGGACAAGGTCTGGTGTCATGGAGGTGTTGAGTACAACATAGGATTATATGATCTTGAAGATATTTTCCAACCTTAACGATTCTGTGATTCTATGGAATCCCCAGTGGGGTTTTCTGGAGAAGCTGCTCTAGGATGCCTCACCACGAGACAAATACAGTGTGGCTATAGGGATGTTGCCAAAGCACTCTGGATGCTCTCTGTACCAACCACATGAATACACTACACACCACACAGGCATGTTATTCTTTAATTTGGACATGGAAAAATTCTGATGCAAACTATTATTCCCTGAGGTTTTATGCCATATTCCTTTGTCAGTTACTCTATGGCAGAGTTGACTTGCACAGCTCAGACTACAGTTTAAACAGGAATTTCTATGCTGACACCACATAAACAACAATCAGCAACGGCTTATCACGTTAGGAGAGTAAGTACAACTACAGGCTGCCTATAAGCTGTGGGGATACAGTGAGAAAGCTCTCACCACACATTTCAGTCCTTCACACTGTCCCTTATGGAATTTAAAACATACCAAGGGTTAGTACTCCATCCATAGCAAAAGTATTATAAGGTTTGTAGACCTGAATGAAGTGCAGCTAAAATATAGACTGTCAGGTACAGCTCTATGTTAGGCTGAAAATAACTGCATTTTCTATTGTTCTTGTTATCTTAAAAACTATCTTGAATAATTACAGAATTAAAATGAATAAAATCAGATATTCTTGGTCGTGTTAGCTTGGTGTATCATAGAGCAGTGAGTTTCATTTTATCTCCTAATGGCATATCCAGAAATAAATTTTTTAAAAAAATCTGAATTTTAACCTTGAAATATGAACTCTACAAACCATATTTCAGCGTCTGCATTGTAAGCCAACGCCAGGGAATACTTTCAAAAATAAAAATAAACTTCCAAACTTTGAATGCACTTTAAGGGTCAAAAAGCAATGGGAACAAATGCATTATTTAATCACAAAAAACACACTCGATTCAGTGCAAGGCTGAGGAGGGAGCTCAGACTCCCAGAGGCAAGTGAAGTGAGGACTGCTTTGAGGGACTGCTGCAAACAGGACTGGAGCTGAGCTTTTGCTCAGCTCTGCCTGGGAGAGGTGGGGAGGTCGAGAAGCTGGAGAAGACAGACAGCTCTTAATAAGAATGAGCTGCCATTTTCTCAGGAACAGTGAAGGAGAGAGAAAAATGGTGAGGAATTCCTTGATTGCAAAAACTAAAGCCAATATTCAAAACTTAGACAAAAGACTGTTAAAAACAAGAGCTACTCACACATTGCTTCAACCCATGATAACATTCTTGCCCTTTTTAATGGTTAATTGTTAGCACCTACATCTTTATTACAGTCTCTGTGTTTCTCCTTCACCCTCATTAAGGGTTAGGTCCATTTCTTACCTGACTGACACAGGCTCTGCTCTCATTACTTTGACTCAAAGCTAACAGTAACTTTTAAAAAATGCTCACAATAATCACCAGCTATGGTATGCTTACCCTGAGGTAGTTGAGGGTGAAGTTTGTCAGACCCATTCGAGTGATGTTTTTGGACAGCTGCTCCAGCACCTGAGGGTCTTGTGCCTAAACAACAGAGGAAAAAAAGAATTTTCACTTTGCTTTTTGTCTTTTTTTCTCTATGTGCTTGGTGTAGTGCAGGAAAGGTTCTTTGAAGAGGTGCTATTTCTATGGAAGAATTACACATTGATGCTAAATTCATATAATAAACTAGAGATTTTTCTTTGCATAAGAAAATGTTGAATTATGAAATTTGAGCCAAATGAAGACTGCTATTCCAATATCTTCCTTCTGTCCCTGCTCATAGACCTAGCAGGTCCAGTCACAGTCAGGGGTGCAAGTGAGCACCAAAGAGCTTCCTGAGGGATTGCAGTGCAGTTTGAGCCTTGCCTTTGTTGGCCAGGAGTCCCAGGAGACTAAGTGCATACAGACAAGCATAAAGAAGGTGGATAAGAAACTGAAGCAGAGAACTCATCAGGGTACCTTCAGCAGAGCTGATCACATAAGCAGCATTAAGCACATACTGGAGAACCCTTCTGGTCTGAGCGATTTTCCCAGAATTAAATGGGAAACATGCAAGTACAGCCCTTCTCTGACCCTAGCCAGGAGCTTTACCTGAGAGACCAGCCTCCTCTTTAAAATGAGATCAATCTCATTACTAAAATTAATACCTGCTGGTTGCTGGCTAACCTGTTTCCATGCTCTTTGAATTGCAGCAGCCCTCTAAATACAAAATTTTGCTCATGGCCATCCTCAGTGTCCCTTAATGGGATACTGAAGATGTTGAAGAGCTCAGAAGATCAGCCCTCTATAATAAAAGATAACCCTAGAGCAGAAATGGTGGGGTAGGTTTGCACAGGTATTTTCTTCAGGCTTGTAAGAGTACTTTTTAAAAAGTCCAGGTTTCCTCAGTTATTTAAAATTCCTTGTGAAGAATAGAGCCTTATCTATAGGTACCTAAGGTATGTATTTAGGTCTGTGTTTTTACCTTACTAAAACATAAGTCCTGCAATTATTTTTATATATGGAGCATGACCAGTTGGTATGCTTCTACATTGCAGAGCTGAAAATGGCACTAAGACTTGGTCCTTTGTTTCTCAGTAATGGTTTATCTTCTAATATTTTTACTTCAGCTTGTAGAATATTTAAGATTTTAATGTTCTATTGTGTGTGTTTTCATTCAATTACAAAAGAAAAGTCTTTAAGTGTGGAAAAAAACCCACTCTGGTTTAAAATTCGAAAGGTTTCTAAGTAAATATATAGCAACTGCTTATTTTATGTCTCATTCAAGGGTAACATTAGTTTGTTTCATTTAGAGACTAAATAAATCCCTAAAATGATGAAAATTCACTGACTTTAGTGTAGTTCATATCAATAAGAACAGATTTTGGGTCCAAATCATACAAACCACCAAATGGGATTAAAAGGAAAAATATGTGCTAAACCAAAATTAAAACATAGTAACAGTGGCAACAATAGAGCACTTGGAAACAAGAGAGTGATGAAAGAACTTGTAAATGGATGTAGTTGCAGGCAAAACAAAATATTTATAGTTAATTGCCTTGGGTGTGAAATTTGCTGGAGTTCTTTGTAAATCTAATCTTATTTCTTTGCATTAGGTCAAGTGAAAAAAGGATTACTTACATGCATGGCTAGAATGCTGCGTGGGACTAATTCTCTGTACTGTCTAATAGTAAAGTGCCATGTTTTTATTCTCATAAGGTCATCAAAAGTAAACTCCAAGATAAGCCGTCCTTCTGTGCATACCTAGAATACATAAAAGGTGTGAAATAAATTCCCAGGAATTTTGTTTTCAATGGCATTGTATCATCAAGCATACAACATTCAAAAATACCAGAGCATTAATCTATTGTTCACCTCTGCTAGATTCATTGTTTTCTGGTCTCTTGGAGAGAAAAAAGGAATGTAGAAAAAAGACTTCATAGGCCTTACCATGGAGAAGGTAACCTATAACACGATAGATTTTATAGCATTTTGCAAACATAGATGATGTGTACTAAGTCTTAGTCATTGGATAAAATCTCTTTCCCTCACAGTTTGCTGCAGTTAGTGAATGATCGAAGCTCACAGTGGCAGTGGCGCAACTGCACGCAGCTGACGTCAGACTGCTGAACCAGTCATTCCCAACCTGCCTTATGTTGTCAATTCCTTGTAATAACTTGGCATCTAAACATTCTTTTCTTGGCCAGCTGAAGTACACAGTGCCCTGAATGTCTATGGCCAAATCTGACGATTTTTTCTATTTTTTTCTTTCTTGTATTTTTCCAAGTGATTTTGTCTTTTCCAGGCATTTTATCCCATTTTTATTTTTCTTTCATTTATAATCTCCTTTTATTAATCCCCCTTCCCATGGAAAGCCAGATGGGGTGCCTCCATGGGGCTGCATGAACTGCATTGCCATGGCAGGTTTGAGAACCAGGACAACCAGGTTGCTGTCATAGACAACAGAGTTGTTTCCACATATAGTGTCTCACACAGCTTTGTTAGGGGTCTTGTCTAAGAAAGAAGAGAAAATATGGGAGGAATAAATACAGTAAGTGGGTATTACCTGGAAATGAAAAATAAAACAAACTGCTGGGGACTTTTAAACAACTGTTTACAACTTCATATGGAAAAACTGCTGTGACTGTGACTTTCCTAAAAGAGCAAGATGTACACTCAGCATGGCATCTTGTCTAGGGGTACTGTAGAGTACTGTAAATGATGCTTGATATGAAAATTAACTATCTGTCGTTGATTTTTTTTTTTGATGTTTAAGACTTGCAAGTGCAGGATACAGAGATACTGTGGAAATAGGGTATAATGTCTTTCAAAATAAAAAGTTTCTGCAACTCCAATTTTGATTCAAATAGTATTTGATTGAACAACTAGCCATCCTAGATTCAGCTGAGTCTGTTGAATCTTTTTTAGAAGCCCCAGCTCAGACTTGGCTAGCTCCTGCTTGAGCAAAGTGTGGCTTTTCTGGTTAATAGTTAACATCATCAGAGTTTTCCTCCTGGTTGTTTCTGCAAAGAATGCATAGGCAATTTGAGGAGGCATACTATATAGACAAATTACTGTAGACCTGGGAAGGAGAATCTTGCAACAGGTTCCCATCTGTCCTTTTCAACACACCTTAGTGATGTCTTCATATTTTTAATGTGACTTACTTTGTCATTTGACTCTGGTTTTGCTTTCCAGCACTTGCAGAGTGATGATCACTTGCACTGTGATAAGATATTGCACAGGGGTACAGATGCACACGCATAAGGACTCAAAATATAAGAAAAACATTTTATATGAATGGTACTGTGTTGAAGCCAAAGATACCAATACTAACCAGTTAGCATAAAAATATCTAGATATAATTTTTTTTTTAATATAAAAATACCTGTGGCTTTTCAAATGTTTCTTCTCTGAAGCTCAAAAACCCACAGCTCTTAACAGATTTATTTTATGCACTGGAATTAACAAATTTTAATACAAAACTTGAAACACATTCCTCATATCAGAGTGGTAAGAATTTATACATCTTATAAAGGAATTTAATTTCCTTATGTAGAGAAGAATTTTCTGCATTGCTTTTAATCAATAAAATTGGCACAGTTCTTAATTTAAATGGACCTCTTTTTTCTTTCTTTTTTTTTTTTTTTAAAAAAAAGCTGCCTTTTACATAGAATCCAAAAAATCAAAAGGGTCTCCAATTAAGAAAACATTTTCTGTTGTGCTGAATTCATGTTACCGTACTGTGAGCTCTGACATTTTGTTTCTGTGGTAACCAAAATCAGCTGATTAGTTGGCATGGCAACAGAAAAGATGTAATCCCAGCAGACACACTCTAATCAATGCCCCCAGCACAGATGGTCTCCGGAGGATCAACAAGAAAGAGGCTGGCAGGCATTCAGTATATCACGTGGTTGCTCTAGACTAGGCCAGGAAAAAACTAAAAAAGAACATTTCTCAAACTAACCAATAGCTTTTTAACCCCTTCGCTGCACTTACTAATTGTGGGAATTTCAACTGCTCACACCTATGAGAACCAACTTTGGTTCTGTGCCTTATTGCTCACTCTCACTCTCCTAACACCAGGCATCTTTTTACAAGTCTTCCTCTCTTATTAACTACCATTCCTCAAACCTGAGACATTGCTTGCAAAGACAACTGAAGCTTACACAAATCTGGGAAATGCCCAAGATTGTTAGTAAGGATTAAAATCACCCAGTTTCAAGGGCTTCACCTATAAAATCCAGCTGATGGCCCCGTGGCTGTGCAGAAGAGAGTGGTTTGAAGGCAGGGTGCTTGCTGCTCTGGCAGGGAAGGCAAAGCTCCCCTCTGCCAGTCTAAGGGGAAGGATAAAGAACTAACTGCAGAACATTTTTCCTACACAAAAAGTTGGAGCATCACTAAACATGGTGAAAACAGAGACTTAGGAGGACTCCTAAGGCTTTTCTTTACCTGGAAAAAATAAATGAAGCACCTTCTAGGTAAGCTACATGGTAGTCAGGGCTTCAGTCTCTTACCACATTTAATTCATGCCATTGAATTGTATTAATTGCTATAAATAAATTAATGGTATTAAATAGCTATAGTATTAATGCATAGCTTGATAAAACATTTTTTAAGTGTGTAACACTTTCCAAGGACCTCTTTCCCTCCAAAGACAAGTAGGATTATTCATAATCTTACTGTTAGGCATATTCTAGCCATATTGGTTAAAAAAAAAAAAGGAAATGCCATTTTATATATTCGTCCAATACTGCAGTATGCAGCGAGTTGCTCTAACTAGGAAAATGTTAAAATGAGTAAAATGCAGCTGTGGATTCCTGATTCAATGCATGATGAGAACAGTTTCAGCCCATTATATTGGAAGTTAGTGAATCTGCAACTTGGAAGTTATTTATCAAACTGCAACAGTTATTAACAAATACAGTTAGTTTTGCATTAAAAACCCTATGTGGTAGTTTTTCTGGGTCAGATTCAGACATGATCTAAGGAGCTACACAGCTCATTGGAGTGCTACTTATTATGGGACCTCTACTTTCTTCTACTGTCTATGATGTGAGAGTAGTTCACCTTTGGGTGCAAGATCTATGCCCTCGGTACACCTATTGGAACTTAGATTCACACAGCTGAGGCAACATTTGGTTCTAACTTATTTCTGAGAGAGTAATATATTCTTTTCTCACTTATTCCACCAACTATTGTGATTTATTTCAAACTTGCTCTTACTAACACAGTCAAATTTTAATCATACAGCCATCAAAACCCTCTAATTTTTCTCCTAGAATCCAAACTACATCCCCACCTGAACTGCTGGGGTGCAGAGGATTGTATTGGTGTCTGCAACAGAAACAGCAGGGCTGAAGCAGGCTGTGCACTGCCAGGGCTGCAGTGGAGGGAGAGGTTCACTATGCACAACAGGATGGTACCACCAGAGGTGACTGTGCCTCACTCATGTGATGTGTGTGCCCAACCCGGTGCCTGCTGCTAGTCCATCTTTGATTTGCTGGATACTAGCCTCCTTTCCAAAGTAACAACAGTCACAGATGTGCTGCCATGATAAGTAAAATAAACTTAATTGAATCGACAAAAGCATGTTATATTTACTGATTAAAAACAAAACAAAACAAAACCACAACCCTATTATTTTCTGTTGCATTAGGACTATCACAAAGGGAAATGACACAGAGCTCTTCAGAGAAGCATCTACTGTAGACCCTTGTCATGTCCTCTGCACATGGCCAGCACACACAAATCCTCATGAACAGTGAGGTGGCAGAGAGATGCTACCTGGGAATACTTGGTCTCTTTCCATGTGTCTCTGGTTGTGTCTGTGTAATTCACAGAGGGCTCAGAGTGCTGGAATGATGACACCATTGAAGGTACACCTCCTAGCTCTTCAATATTCCAGACACCAGTAGCTTCCTCTCCCTCTTCTTTGAGCCTCACCCCAAGAGCCATGAAGACGGCAGTGGAGGACACTATGAAGGGATGGGACTCACAGGCTAAACCAGTGTAAGCCATATGGGCTCTGGTCATGGTGATATCTTTAGCTAGTGCCTTTTTGACTCTAAAACATTCAGAGTCCTGCAGGCCAAGGGCAACATGAATGGGTTCTCTCTTCCTGATGCCCCTTCTCCTTTCATGCTTTTCTCTATGCAAAGGTTAAAATGAATACAGATGAACAGGTACAAGATGGAAAATTATACTTCCCTGTAATTTATTATAGGGGACATTTCCATTTTGAATACCAGTTCACTGATTTTTTTAATATAAGAAAAAAATAGTTTTAAATTGTATTTTCCACCTTTTTTGGTGCCATTCTTTGTAAATATATAGCACTCAGTTTAATTACAGGACTAGAATTGGCCAATGCATGAAGATAATTCACTATAAATTACAAATATTGAATATTCACTAACTACTTGATCCAGAACATGTTTAAATCAATTGACTCCTTCCATTGACTTCACTGCCCTTTGGATCAGCATCCTACTGTATTAAATCACTATTTTCCTAGAGATTTATAGTTCTTGGACTGAGCAAGTATCAAATGCAACACACACCATCCCCAATGGTAGGTACCAGCTATGTGAAATCTCATAGTTTCTTTAAAATCAGGCCCAGAGAAAAGAGATGGGCAAGTTCAATTTAATTCACATACAACTGATAGTTCTGGCAACTGAGCATCATGTGCTTGTCTTGCAGTCTTTCTGGGAGAATTGTAGAGGATGCTCACAGAATTTTCTAGTCATGTAATGAATATAGAAAATAGTAATTAAATAGCTTCAAGGGTTTTCAGTATTAGAAATAATCTTGGTCTAACAGAAAAAAAATGCAACAGACAGTATTTTTCACCCTTATACACACTGAAAAAGAAAAAACAACAACATGCTTTATAGAGTCTTCCCTGTTACCTTGGTAAACATGGGTTTTCCATGCTGAGTGACCATGGTGCATTGATCACAGTCCACTGTGATGGATGAGTTGTGGTATGACTCTTTTGAGTGCTTGAGAATGTAATACAGGTCTGTTACACCTCCTTCAAAGACAGTGCTAAAATAACGAGGAATGAGGGTCCTTCCAATTGCTGTGAGGAAAATACAAAGCAGAATTCAGCAAATGCTTCAGGTTATAAAATTTCAAACCATTTGCTAACAGAATATGAATAATTTTCAGTGCAATGAAATCAAACTTTCATTTAATGAATATAATACATGTTCTCTGCTGTAGAAACGAGGTTGCGCCTGCTCCCATTGAAATCAATGAAAACGGCTCATTCCATTCAGAGGGAGTGGGCCCATCTTATTTAATCTTTTTACACTGATGACGAGTTAGAGTCACTCTTGAAACCATCTGCAAGGTTTTTTATCCCAAAGTAATTATTATACAGAAAGCCACATGGTGTCAATTATGACTGAAAGTTGATATTACTCATAACTGTATAAATACAAGTCATGAGCACTTACAGAAATATACTCGTACACCGAAAATGGCAAAGTGCATTTATACAGGGGTGTGTGTGTACACATATATGTTTCTCTGCATGTGAGCATGTGTATATTTATACATACACAACCACACATGCACACACACTCTTGATTGAATAGAAGGGTTACTGCTAAGAAATCAGAGCCCTGAAGGTTGAAGAACATGAGAATGGAGTACAATATATGCTACACAGTATATGACTACCCACAGCTATATCTCAGATCTCTATTCAGATCAGAATTATCTATGCCATAGACTAGAGAGTCTAAGCAGATGCCTGACCTAGCTTACATACACCGCTTAAACCCCAAACAATGGACTCAAGGCACCCAGTTCTGCAATACTTGAGCAAAATTCTCACTGAAGTTACACCTCTCACTTCAATAGCAGTTTCAACAAATACTGCAAGGTCTAATCCCAGACTTATAATAGTAATAGTGAGCTTCTAAGTGTACATCAGATGCACAAACCAGCACAAGCATTGATAACAAAAGCAATTATCTTGTATGCAACTGATGTTTTCTATCTCCTTTTTAACAGGTAAATTTGGATGAAACCACAAGCCTGGTATGACAAAACACTTCAGTTTATAATAGAATGATACTTCCATACTGAATGACTCATTTCTTTGCATGCATTAATCAATCCACAATAATTCTGACTTGTGGGTACATTAAAATTACCTCCATTTTACAGGGGGGAAAAACCCAAACATTCTAAACTGTTTGGAAGAATGAGATAGAAAAGCCACCATCAACAGGCAAGATTAGAGTTTATTAGTTCTTAAATCTTATTTGTCTACTAGGACAGTGTGGTGACTCATGCCTCCCTCATTTGCTGTAGACTTCTGAGAGTAATTTCTAAAAAAATTGTTTCCATAGGAATTTTGCCAGCATACAAACAAAGGCTCCTGACCCTAAAAATGTATTTGCAAGTGGGTGTTGTAAATTAGGAAGTATGGCATTTTCACAGTAGTTCTGTGAAAACCGTTTCTGCTCTGTGCATTACAATGTGGAATATTGCATGTGCACTTATAATGCATATTATATAATGAAAACATACAAATATAGAAAACTAGGACTTGTTTAATCTTTTGCTGTAATATTAGATATTAACATAATTTAATGCACAAAAATATACCTTGCTCTCTAGAAGTGGCTGACAGTTCAATGACTACACTGAAAACTTATTCTACGACTCTAGATCCAAGAAAACCCCACCCACTCACCATGCATATATTAATTTTCTACAGTCTTTTAATTTAATTTTAAAAAATTGAAGTCCATTGTATCATCTTAGGACTCAACTCAGGCATTAATGAAAATTTCTCCATGTCAGAATGGTATATAGTAAAAAGTAAAATTTACCCATCGAGTTAATTTCTCACTCCCCTAAGGCTAATTAGTGTAAATTAAATTTCCTGCTAATCATCCTAAGCAGAAAATGTGTGATATGAAAATCCAGCATTCCTACTGATTGTGATAAACCTCTATTCACATGACTTATGCACTGCATAAATATCTTGAAACTATTTTAACTGCAGTCTATAGACCATTCTCAACGTAGCATGGTCCTATGGTGCTGCTTTTTTCCTTGTTTCACAGCTAAAACACATTAAGAATTCTAGAAATGCATTAAATACCTTATTCTTATTACTTTTCCTAGTAAGCATTACTTATGCGTGCCACAGGGATATTGGTGATGTGAACAACAAAGTGGAGAACCAAAAGGATGAAAAGAATAAATGTGCAAACAAGTATATGTCCCATGGAACCTGATTTTCAGTGGCAGATGCACATGCAGACACTGTCTGTATGTAAAATTGCAAATAGCTAATGCAAATGTCCAGCATAAAGGATTATGAGTCTCCTTCTCTGGAGACGTTCATACCCTATCTGGATGTGTTCCTGTGTGGCATGCCTCTGGCAGGGGGTTGGACTGGATGATCTCTAGAGGTCCCTTCCAACACCTAACATTCTCTGATTCTATGACAGCTAATCAGCTCCAGAAGAACCATTAATGGAAACTTGTACTAATAAGTGGACCTGTCCTTGTCTCACCATGTTGCCTTGTCACAGAAAACTGATGGGTTTTTGGTTCTCTTCCTGAAGTGCTCAATGGCTTAACAAAGATCATTTCATTTCCAGGATAAACATGAAACGCTTTAGATTGGTAACAAAGCTTATTTGTGCAGGAGAAGGTATTTCCAAGAACAAAAGGTTGTGGAACAGCTCTTATAAAGTCAAGGCATCATAATGAGTTGTGTGTATTTTAAGTGCAAAGGAATCTTTACCTTGATTTCTTTTCCTCCAAAAGATACTTGTGTCTATGAGCATTCAAGCACATATGTGTGCACCCCCAGCTCTCCTGCACACATACACACAATCCTTTCCTGGGCATAGGAATGTGAATATGGCAAATGTGCTTTTCTTTCCCTTCTTGCAGTAAATAGACAAGCTCAGAGTTATTTGGGTTTTTTTCTTCCTGAAGATTCCCTCTCTGCCCTTTTCCCCACTGTCTCCTCCTAACAGCAGAGGCTGTTTCCAAATGAACTCCATCTCTCCTTCCTTCCTTGAGCTTCTCATCCAGCCAGGGACCAGGCAAGAGGCCTTCTCCCCTCTGTGTCTCCCACTCAGCCTCATTCCCCCTGCTTTTCTGATTGACTTAAAATTCTGTCTTAACCATCCTTTGTCTTCTCATCCTTTGTCTTTTCACACACACGCACACACACACCCAGTTACTATTTCTCTCCTCTCTCCCACATCAGTGTTCCACACTGAGGTTGCTTCCTTCCTAGCTAAAAGCAAAAGCAATTTCAGGCTTTATGGGGTTGAGTTTAGCATAATTATAAATAAGTAGAAAGGCCTTTTGGTGGAATTTACCAAACAGATGCTCTATCATCTGCCTATAAGAATACACTGGAATAGCCATGACTGTGGTTGATAAGGCTCTGAGCCCACTACTCAGGCTTAGGAAAGCAACTGTAGGGTCATACCTGCATCTCTATAAATGCTAACAGGCTCTTACAGTCACATTACCCAGAAAAGACCTTCTTATAATGCAAAGTGTGACACCCTGCATTGTAAGATATTGGATATACTAGAAGGAAAATTTGCCTGCCCCTCAGCATTCAGGCATTAATTTCAGATCATTGCAATGCTGCTTTAAATTATCATAGAACCACAGAATCAGAGTCATATAATGGTAGGGGTTGGAAAGGAACTCTAAAGCTCATCGAGTCCAAACCCCCTGCCAGAGAAGAATCACCCAGGACAAGCCACTCCACAACCTCTCTGGACAGCCTATTCCAATGCTCCATCACCCTCATAGTAAAGAAGTTTTTCCTCGTGTTGAGGTGGAACTACCTGTGTTCCAACTTGTGACCATTGCCCGTCATCCTATCACAGGGCACTACTAAAAAGACCCTGACCCCTTCTACTTGACACCCACCCTTCAGATAGTTGTAAACATTCGTAAAATCCCCTCTCATTCTTCTCCAGACTAAACAGCCCCAGGGCTCTCAACCTTCCTTCATAAGAAAGATGTTCCTGTCTCTTAATCATCCTCGTAGCCCTCTGTTCCACTCTCTCTAGTATTGCCCGGTCTCTCTTGAACTGGGGAGACCAGGACACAAAACTTCAAATATCATGCTGTCATCCACTGACTGATGTATCTTTCTTTAGCCTATTCAGTGATGTAAGAGATTGGCTTTGGATACATTTCTGGGGATCAGAGACCTAAATACAATTTTAGAATTGATTTAAGACAGGTAGGTTTGTGACACTCCCCCAAATACAAGCAGTCCAGAAACCAACTAATTCAATCTATAAATGTAGGCAAGAAGTTTTATAGGTCAGTAACAGTTATATTATATATAATTTCGTAAGTATAATTCCTGGGGAATTCTAAAGAAAATAATTAAACAGTCTGACATATTAAATGGCCCAAGGCCTGCTTCTCAGGGAGGGATGCACTTAGGTCATGCTCTTGCTTTTTCACCTGGGCATGCAATGATAATAATTAGGGTGCCCCTCTTTCATCCTGATTCTAGCAGTCATAATTTTCCTGCTGCCCTTTCATTTATTTCCCCTTAAAATATCATTGCCTGAGAGTAAAATACTTCATTCTGTCAGGAATATGTGTAAATCTAAAATTATTTTTTCATCTCAAATTGAGGCAAGAAGTCCAAGAGAATGGCCATAGCTTGTTCAGGGGTTTTGTAAGCCTCAGAAAAGCTATGGGCAGAAAGCCATTCAAAAACAAAAACGTAATATAATTGTAGTACCACCAAACATCATGTGGTGGTGATGATACTGTTGGTTGGTTTTGTTTATTTTGTTTTGTTTTGTTTTTTCCCAAGGAAGATTTGAATAAAACAGAAAGTAAACATGTTTTTCTAGTTCACGGGAAACTGGTATTATTTGTGGGCTAGAAATAGAAGAACACTTCCTCCCTTTGTGTCCCAAAGATAGGCTGCAAAAATCTCAGTGCCCTCTCTACAGAATAAATGTTCACAGCCTCTTTGCAGAAGCAGGGCTTGATAGCAAACTAATCCTTGCTCACTGAACTGCTCATGTGTTGCTTTTACAGAAGAAACTTTCAGGGGCAGAGACTTGGATTTAACATATACATATACACCATTTCAGATAGCCACCAAGTTCATATAGAAGTGAAACAATGGAAGTGTTAATCAGTGAAATAAAAATATTGGGTTAATTGTTTCCAGGCTGTTTTTTTGCTGCAATGAATCCTGTCAAGTCCTATGCCTTCAATTAGACTAAGGATATAAAATAAGTAATAAACCAGACACAAATAAAAACATAAAATACAAAAAGCCTTTAGATGTTCTACAGAATCGGCAATAGAATGAAAAACACCCTGTGCCTGTAGCTTAAAGGAGATTTGTCTGGAAGCTCTGGTGCAGCCTGCAGCTAATTATTTCATCAACATGCTGTATAGATGGGCTTGAGGAACTCCACAGGTCAGACCTGTGAGGCTTGGTTTTTTTTTTGGCTCCCAACAAAAAATTTTGAGCTCTCCTGTAAAGTTCTAGGCAGACCATGAAAGTCTCTTGCTTGAGAGATTATCATAGTTGGATCTCAGTAGCTGAATGGAGATGCTACAGCTAACTGTCCCTCAGCCAGATGTAGTAGGGGGTAGGGAAGCCAGAAGATGACTGCCCATCGACTGTAAATGAGCTTTCCTGAGCACTGCAGAAGCAAGCCTGAATTTTCTGTTAATTGTTAATTGACATCTCTGGGCTCAGCTAACTGACATCTGTATGGGCCAGAACTTGGCATGTTCATTTATGTGTGTTTTTGTAACTGAAATAAACAAATCAGTACATGCAATGCAAAACATAATGGAGTTACATAGTGATGTCATTGCTGTTATTCTGGCTATACTTTTACATGCCCAAATTTGTGCTACAGAAACAGCACATCAGGTGTGCTTCCTCCCAGACACAGTCCCTCTGAATGGGACATGAAGGGAGAGATCCCTAAATGATGCTGGACAATAGGAAAATTCCAGTTTTCAAGTAGCTTGATCTGCTTGCTGTAAAAGCTGCAAGGAAGGCTGCTCATGGGACTGCCCCTCCACCTTTATAAGACTTTATCTGGTAAGTATATTTAAACTCAAACAACATTAATCTGTCAGTTCCCCCAGAAAAGCTGGGAATTTGATAGTATGGCATGAAAGGCAGTGAAAAGACAGTCTAATAATTCTAAATTCTGTCTTGGAGTTGTGTGGGCCATGTTGATTAAACCACCCACATGTATCCACAGCAGAATCTGGCACACACAGACCTGTCCTTTTTTTCTCTCTGTCTAGTGGGTGAGACTGGGTTCCTATCATTTAGACTACTTACAGAATAAAAATTATAATGTATTATTGCCTTCCACTTTCAGCAAATTTCCAGTTATTTGTAAAAATAAAATATTAAGCAAAATTAAATATATTATTTAAAGTCCATTGCAACAGTAGTAATAATAATATACTACAGAATACTAGTATACCATTAATAGCAGTATATTAATAATATACTACCTTGTATTTAAACATTAGGAAAACATCTATATATATACAGACATTATAGATTTAAAACTCCATGAAGTTCAGGAGACTGACTCGGTTTACGCCCACCCAGCCATCATGAAGCACCACTACACAACCACTCACTCCGTCCTACCCACCCTCCAGTGGGATGAGACGGAGAACAAACAACACAAGTCTCAAGACCTGAAACTAAGAACAAGGAAGGTTCACTTTCAGTTATGGTCATGGGCAGAAGACAGACTCGGTTGGGGAAACAATGTCAATTTAATTTAAACAACAAAACCACCACCAAGTTACAAACTGAATCAGAGTGGGTCAGTGAGAAGGACAACTCTCTTAAACATGCCTTCCCCCGACTCCTCCTCTCTTCCCAGGCTCAGCTCTGCTCCTGATTCTCTACCTCCTACCTTCCAGTGATGCAGGGTAGTAGGGAATGGGGCTTGTGGTCAGTCCACTCCATGTTGTTTCTACCACTCCTTCCTCCTCACAGTGCACCCCTGCTGCAACACAGTGTCTGTCCCACAGGACACAGTCCTCCTCAAGCTTCTCCTAGCAGTGTAGGTCACTCCCGTAGGCTTCTCAGCAGCAACTGTTTGCAGCACAGGCTTCCCTCAGCTTTCTTTGCAAGCAGCCCCCTGCTCTGGTACGGGGTCCTTCTTGGGCTGTAGATGGGCTTCGTCTCCACTGTTGATCTCTAAGGGCTGCAAGGGCTCAGACTGCCAAATGGGAATGGCTGCTCTGGCATGCCTTCTCTCCTCCTTCCTCACTCACCCCATGCTTGTCTCTCTCTATTCCCACTCCTTTCCTGAACAAAAAAACCCCTCAAAACAAAATAACTCACCCAACAGGTTTTGTCTCCTAAATATGTTATTGAAGAGGTGCAGATTGGCTCAGTCTTGGCCAGACATAGTCCAGCTTGGAGCTGGGGGATCTTTGCAAAGCTTCTTAAATGATCTATACCAGTAGCCCAGAAAAATCCCACCACACAAACACAACATATCATGGAAGTACTACCTCTCTAGTGGTAATAAATCACAGCTTTTTGAGGAATTTAATTAGCTGTATGTGTATTCTTCCAGTGTCCTTGCAATGTTGGTTTTAGCTTTAATGATGTACTTAGCACTTCATGGAAATTGGAGAAATCTAAAGTTTCCAACCATCTTGCCTTTGTTGTCAATTTTGTAACAAAATTCCACAGCGGGATGAATAGCATGGATTCAGAACTGTTACTAAGTGACTTGAATCCTTCCCATATTCAAAACTCAGTATTTTGGAGTATTTCTGTTTTGATCCATGATACTTTAATGATATCCATAATATTTATTTTATCAATAACATTGCCTGAAGTTAAATACTATAACCCAAAATGCTAAATACTAAAGTTTATAAAAATATACATTTGTTTTCCCTCTCCAGTTCATTCTACCCTGTGTAATTCAATCATTGTGTTAGGTTTGACTGCCTTTTCTCCAAAGAAGTATTTTCCAACAACACTTTACCCTTGTGAGGATTTGCCTGTATAATTTTGATTCAGTTAACAGTGTATTTCCTATTCTCAAAAGTCTGTAACTAGCACTTCAATCCTCTAAAACACACTCGAGTCAAGAGCAAGTAACAGAAACTTCATGACAATGAGACCTCAGCTTAACCCCCCACACCTCATGACCCTTATTCTTATAGACACATAATCTGCAATTCAATCTGTCATCTCTCTGAAGAGAGACAATATTTTAATACAATTCATTTTGGTAAAAACAGTCAGAAAACAACTATAAAAAGCTCTGTATGTGTCAGCACAAAGCTAAACCACATCAGCATAGTTTTTCATTAAGGCTCTGCCAGCCTACCTATTACAACAAAATTTCCTCCCAACCTTTTCCTTATTATACTGACAGCACACTACCCGTCATTATGCAATTGTTCTCTACAAAATTCAGTCTTCAGATCTCCAGTACTCCAGCCTCAGGCTAAGACATTGTGGAGCAGGGAATGTGATAAGGAAGCAGCAAAGTCCAAGATCCCTTTCACAGGATGGCTGCTGGGCTTGGAGGGCACCTCTGGGGATCATGTGGTCCAACCTGCCACTCAGAGCAGGGTCACCTGCAATGGTTTGCCTAGAGCTGTGTCCAGTAGGGTTTTGAATATCTCCAAGGACGTGGAGTCTTCATGACCTCTCTGAGTAACCTGTGCTAATGTTTGACCGTCCTTGGAGGAAAATGCTTTTTCTTATGTTTAAATGAAATTTTCTGTGTTTTTCTTTGTGCCCACTGTCTCTTCCATTTCACTGGACATCATTGAGAAGTGTCTGGCTCTGTTTTCTTTACTCTGCTTCCATCATATATTTATACACATTGACAAGAGATCACTTCTCTAGGCTTCACAGTTTCAGCTCTCTCAGCCTCTCCTCCTATGGCAGATCCACCAAATCCTTAATCATATTCATGGTTCTTCTCTAGACTTTCTCCAGTACATCCATGTCTACTAAATGGTAAACCCAGACTGAATCCCTCCTCCAAATGTGTCTCACCAGCACCAAGGTGATCAGTTACTCAGACTCTTCCTAATGCAACCCAGGAGACTGTTGGCCTCTTGCTACGATGATGGCATGTTGCTAGCTCACAGTCAACTTGAACTCAAACTCCCAGCCCCTTTCTGCTGGTCTCTTAAGCAGCACCTCAAACTGAAGCTCTGTATCCAGTGACAACACTCTTAAGAACTCAAGGAGTCTGCTAACTGATCATAAAACGAAAACTCAGAGCCCCTACAGTTTGTTGTTTAAACAACTAAATTAGTTTTTTAAGTAGCACAAAGCAGGTCAGAACTTTACCCACACTGAAAAAGACTGAATTTCTTGTAGCAGACACATTTCTGAGGAAGCCTATGGAGTAAGATGCTTTTTTTAAGATAGAGTGGAGACATGATTCAGGGCGTTACCCACATTGTTTTAATAGATCCAAAAGACAGACTTTAGATGAGGAAGCTCCATTTTTAATTGTAAAATTTCCATATCTTATAAATCAAAACCATCCCTCCCCAGCAAAGAGCTATACATGAATATTTTAGCAAAGAGAACATTTATATTTGCATTAAAAATCTGCTCTCTGAATGTGAATAAAGCCAGAAAAAATGGTTTGTCTGGTTGCAGTATATAGCCACTCTCGCTGCTGTCTGTGCTAATCATCCTGTTTGAAGAAAGAGTATTTCAGTTACCTTTGTTCAACTGCAAAGAAGAAAGTTTTTAAAGGCAAGCCAAAGAGGTTATTCACAGCTGTATGACAAACCACTGTCAAAACGTAGCAAACCACAACCAAACTCAAGAAGAAAATGACAAAATGTAAGACTGTAAAAATGATGGAAATTGTGCAGGACAGGCATTTTAGTTGAACAAATGCAATCTGTACAAGCAGAAAGGACCAACACAGCACAGAAAATGATACCCAGAAAAATCATCTCAGGAAATAAAAGGAAAAACATAAAATTCAAATGACAGGACACCAAAAAGAACAGACAAAAAACAGGCAAACCATCCAGTTGTATTAAATCAAGCACATCCCTGACCCCTGACTTCCTCTGACCTAGCAGAATACTAAACAAGGCATAAACCAAAAAATTATGTAAAAGCACAGGGAAAATGACATTAAGATAAAGTGGTATTTGCCAGACTCCCACATACTGCCACAATAATTTTATGCAGATATTCAAGTTGCTGTGGGGTAGTACCTAGAGAGAAACTCTAAACCAAAGCTTAGTTGTTACAGAAAACAGGTGTCTGTCTTCCTGGGGTGGGTTAACTGACCACACATTTCATAGCAATCAAATTGATTAATCTTTTGTTGATCTGAACCCAGGAAGTTCCACAAAAATTAAGCAAATCACCGGAACCACACCAATTACCACCTGCAAAGAATTTGGCCACTCTGTTGGGGAACTTTCTCCAACCCCTAGGTTGTATAAATGCTCAAGCAATTGCTACAAAAGAGTGTAGGAAGATCTGTTGTGCTGTTATTTGCTGGCACAAAGTTGTTCTGAAGACTGATGTTTATAAATGTAAATCTATCAGCTTCTGATCTTCACTCTCTCCCCTGAACCATCTTGAGATGTGAAGTTGAGGCAGAAAAAAAAAAAGGGATCTTACATGAATTCTAGAAATGCTATTAAACAATTACAGCCTATATGAGGGAAGGATAAACAACTGACAAAGTTCTGATCTGAATAATGCACTGGTCCCTTTCAACCTTAGAAACATTAAAAGAGAACCTGTGAGTGACTGAGACAGAATACCATGTGTGGTGGATTGCTTTTTACTTCCAAAGCTCCTGATTTACATACAGGCAAAATCAGTAGCAACATTAGCTGCAACTCTCATCAATCGTATTTTAGGTTTCTGTACAGTTTGTTATCTGCCAAATAGCACCTCACACTACCGCCACCATAGCTGATGAGAAGCCTTTTGAGAAACCTGGGGACACCACTCATGATGAGAAGCCTGAGGACAAACATAGGCTGCTGGGCTCTCATAGGGTTCAGCTCAGGCAGAATGTACCTTTCTTCTTGAGTATTTTCTGCAGCTCTTCACAAGCAATCTTCTACTGAGAGAAAGCTAGTAATAGCAGTTATGGCAGCTAGTTTAAGTTAGTTAAAGCTATTCCTTCTCTGTGGTTAGTACAGTGTAAACATAGCCATGAATGTGTCTATAAAATGTATTGTAGGCAAACATTCTGCTCATGCTCCAAGTAACCCAAAAGCTACATGTTTGCACAGCATGGCATCACACCTGAGCAAGTAAACCCTGTGAAGAGGCAGGATATATTGTTTGGGCTCCGAGCCAGACGAACACGGCATACAACATTTAGTCAGGTTAGCATGTGGCAAGAATGGATTCATCTAAGCTTTTGCCATAGCTGACTTCATCAATGCCGGAAGACTTCTTTTTGTGGCAAGACTGAAGCCCACGGGTAGGTGATCTGAAGAAGATAGTCCCTTCCCTCAACATAGGACTTCATGCTCAAGCATTGTCAGCCAAGAATCACAGCATGTTCCACATTCAGGTGAAAAATATCAGAGGTGAAATATGTTGATATGTGCATTAAAGGGGACATAACATCGTGGGGAATGTGTCTGGAAAACTGGTGGGAGGTGAGGGGTTACACTGGTATGATAGAAGATACACAGGGCATTCTCAAAATCCTCAGACTGCATTGAGCACATGTGGATTGATAACCAGCACAATTTTTCTGGTAATTTTATGCTGTAGATGTATGAACAATATCTCACCAGTGGATAATATCAGTTGTCGGTTATATACATGTTTTATAACAACCAGAACACTCTTTTTCAAAAAGCTGTTGGTGGTGGTTGGCTTTGATTTCTTTTTTTTTTTTTTTTTTTTTTAGCAAAGCTTGCTTTCCCACTCTCTTTCTCTTTCAAGCTCACGGAAGCTAACTGCAGAGAAAGTAAAAAGGTATTCAACATGCTAGACAAAATAATTAAGAAAATATTCAACTATTTTAAAATGCTTTGTTGGTTTTAAAAGTGCAGCTTGTTTATTACCCCTAAAATGAGGGCAAATGCTCTGTGCTCAGCTACACAAATCAGATGTCTGACATAATAACATCAGATAATAAAGAACCACTTTCAGAAAAGGGCAAGGGATGTAACAGGTTTATAAGCTTAGCCAGAATACATGTTATATGTAGTTTTTAATAAAATATTATGCAGCAAGTAATGTAGAATGCTCTTAACTTGAAAAAGGCAACATCAATAATAAGTGCTGTAACAAATCTGTGTTGAAGCTGATGTATTGTCTTTCTATGTTTTCTGTCCTTTTAGCTCTATGATGCATTTTTTCCATATTTCACAGAGAGTCATTATATCATCTTCTTGGTATATTTTTTCTATGATGACTCACTGTGATTTCTGGAACCACTGCAGGTAAGATGCAGTTCCTGTGGCAATGCTGAACTGCCACTGTCAGGACAGCTCCATAAAACATACCAACCACCACGCTGGATCAACCCAAATGCCCATTCAGACCAATGCCTGTGCCTAACAACAGCCAATCTAAAAAAAAATGGGAAAAAAAAAAAATAGACATGTGTGACATGATCCTTGCCCTGGTCCATCACACCTGCTTCCAGAAATAAAGAGGTGGAAAGTACAAAGGGAATGTTTCCATTCAATTGCACATGGAAGTCATGGCTACTAATAGTTATTAACATTCACGTACAATGAAATTGCATGCTCCAAATATCAAACTAACAACTCTTAATTTCATTACAGAAAATCATATACAAACTTTATGATCCCAGATGGGAAATATTTTAGAAAATTTCTCTGGGAATATATTTTCTGACAGAACTGAATAGATTTTAAGGAGGGAAGTTCTCTAAAGGTTTAGCAATAACATTTATTTTTCAGCAGTGTTGATAAGGTTACAGTACAATGATGCCAAATAAACATCCCTGTTGACATAAGGGAGAATGATCTAGATTGATAACCTGATACTCTGATATCTTAACATG
>JANHGL010002634.1:115973-126723 GCA_024611195.1 Ceyx melanurus | reverse complement strand
AGATTTGTAGATGACCAGTCTGCTCAATTGGTCTCTAACCCAAGCCTCATCAAGAACTTCCTCCCTCCAGACTTCATTTGTGGTCTTGGAGACCTGGGACTCCTGGTAGCTGACCTTAGTAGTAAAGACCGAGTCCCTAAATAAGATCTGTAAATGAGTTCTGTGGTATGGACAAAGGGCAGACATATTAAAGTCTGTACACATTAATAAGAGGGGAAATTAAAAAAGAGATTTCTTAATCTCTAATGTTTACAGTAGGTACCATAATGTTTTCTTAAAAAGCAAGATGGAAGACCTGACAGGCATGTGGAAATATTTTCATGCATGAGTCACACCTTTCCCTACCCCTACTAAAAATGCTGTCTGAATGGATTTTTAAATCCACTTGTCATTATTACTAAACATTTTAAAGAGTGGCTGATTATTGTGCACAACTAATGATGCTCATTGATTCATTGGAAACTACTGTTCTGCCTTCTGAGCTCCATAATTCATATTTCTTCTTAAGTAACAGTGGATTCTTGATTTATTAGAGATTTTTCAAACAGCACTGTAACAATTCTCAGGGAATGTATTTTTCATGAGACAACTGTACCTCTAAAGAACTGAGTTTTCTTGGCTACCACTCTTGATTCAGGTTACTGTAGGATATGATTATCTCATGAAATTTCATGCTTAGTTATATTAAATACCGTATGCATTCCCTAAGTCATTTTAATGGTTCTGTATTTCTTCCCAAACTTACAAGAAATAGTTTTGTACTGTGAAAAGAAGATTGCTGGTGTTCATGTAAATAATGCTAAACATGATAACTAAAACACTTTTTTTATTATTTTATTTTGAGCATGGTTTGTAGGAAAAACTTGAAACCATAGTAGATTAAAAGTCATAAGACTTCTAACCATAGCAGTTCTTACGACTTCTCGTCGTAATGAAGGTAGAAGTAATGGAGGAGGGGGAATTTTCTAAGCTAAAGGATAATGTTGAGTTAAAGGCAAAACAATGCAGAAATAACAACAAAAAAATTATCAATTTATATTGGGAATCAAAAGATTATTAAGCAAAAGTGGAAGAAGGTTGTGGAACAGCTACTGAGTAAGCATTATAAAGAACATAAATTACTTTTAAAGGTGAACTGATTCTTGTTTTATGGGTAGATTTTGTGAAGGTGTTTTATCAGGGAATTAATTTTACTTTTAGTGTTAGACAAAGGAAATGTGTGTTGATCTAATATGTGATTCCTATTATAGTGTATCTCTATCAACTTTTTTTTAATGGCATATGTACCCTTTAGGGAAAGATACAATATCCAGCAGTATGTAAATAATGGACAGAAATGTTTGGTAATTTGTAAATTAATAAAGATAATTTGGGAGGTTCAGACCCACTTTTCAGCTTCAAAAATATATAATGATATATACTATAGAATGCTTTAAAAATACTGTAGAGTGTAAACCATTGTCCATAACCAATCAATAAACTTCATAGTACTTATAGTACAAAATAGGAACTTTTACCATGTTACAACTACCAAACTTTTTTCCCTAATTCTAGTCTTTGTATTGTTTTGCTTTTGCAAATGTCAATGTCATTAAGGAAAAATCAACATGATCTCAGTAGTCGGAGAAGACTCCAAGATAAATAGAAAGTGATCTTTTTTAAATTCTCCCAGAACATCTAGGGTTTAATTTTGTAAACTGAGGGTCAGTCATATTGTCTGTCTAGAAAGACCACTAAGGTAAAAGAAGGATCAGGTTACTGGGAGGATAAAAAACAAGAGCTGTCAGGATTTTATGTACTTGTCAGCAAAAACTCTGAAAATGAATTGCCTGACCCTTTCATATAGTTTGTTCCTCTGTTTCTTGTTATATCTCACTCTGGAGGAGAGTTCTGCCTTATGGGGTAAAGTAACTCCATTCCTTTATAAGGCACACCAGTCTTTGACAGGGCTTTTAGGAAATGAATTAGTTTATCTTTAGATTTTGTTCAATTACTGATACCTTACCAATATTTTCAAGACCTTTTCTTCTTTTGCTGTTCCTCTGGGATGTTACATTTTACTTGTCTTACTTTAAAAACCTGAGGTTTTGACCATCAAAATGTGTCTACCTCTTGAATAAAGAATTAAACTAATTCACAAAAGCCGCGTTGAAAAGCATTTTCTACCTCACTGACTGTGTATTTTACCTGCATTGCCATATAATTGAATTAATTCCCCCATTAGATCACTGTAAATACTTTGGATTTCATTAGGACTATGCATACCAAAAAAAAATAAAAATATATATATATACTTTTAGCTTCACATTCCTTCAATAGTGTGTGCAGGATTCACATAGCCTAGTGAGATGATGAGTGCCCTGATTTCAGGGAATTTACAGAGAGGATGCAACAGGCATCAGGAAGGATTGGGTCACAGGATTGGGCCCAGCTACTTATTGATGCTATAAACCTCTGTTTCACCAGATTGCAAGCAAAAGCACTAGATGAAATTATCTATTAAATTGTTAGAGATGGGGTGGGACTAAATAGCATAAAAAGTTTTAATTCCCTTTTTATAATTCAGTATATTTGAGTGTGGGAAAGAACAGTAATAACTCTAGAGAACTGGAGGGGGTTTAAATTCAGGGTAATATACCTGTGCCATATAATAAGGAATAGTCACAGTTTTTATATGATTATCATCAGTATATTTGAACTTGATTACTTGGGCCTTTAGCTAATTCTTAATACCAGCCTTTGAGTGGCTAGACATGTGGAGTAGCTTGACACTGTTTTCTGAAAATCGAGGAAGAAATTGCTGAATATGATTCTGGGTGTCTTTAACCCTGTTGCACAGAATCAGAATGTATGACTAATCCCTTTCCTTTGAACACTTTCTAAATAATTTTTACCTTTTGATATATATACATTACATTTGTGTCTTAACTTTTTCTTTTTGTTGAAAGGAATCATTTAATTAATAATTTTTTTAAAAAAATAACACCATAGATCACTTAATCATATGTAATGGTAAGTCTATGGATCTGAATTGCTGTAATTTCACTGAAATGTCTATAAATCCCTGTAAATACAATTAAGTACTCTAATGCTGCATGGATTTGATCTTCAGGAAGAGTCCAACATGAAAATAGTTTATAAATCCTGAAAAGACAAAAGGAAAAGATGTTATGGACAAGGTCTTCTGATGCTGACTTATAGGATATGACCACTTTATTGCCTGCTCTTCCAATTACAGAATCACAGAATGTTAGGAGTTGGAAGGGACCTAGAAGGTCATCTAGTGCAGCCTCCCCACCAGAGCAGGATCACCTAGACTAAGTCACCCAGGAATGCATCCAGGCAGGTCTTGAATGTCTTCAGAGAAGGAGACTCCACAACCTTGCTTCCACTTTGTTGGCAAATCCAGACATTTTGAAAACCCACAAGGTGCCAGTCTGCTAGAGTAAAAATATATTTTTTTAAATGTATTCATGTATGCCAAATGATTGATAGTATCATGGAAGTTAATTCTTCACAAGAATAAGATAAACTTGTAAGTTTATCCAATCCATATATGTAGTTTATATTGCAGGTTATATTGTAGTGGAATTTAGTCCATGGCACTTCTGAGAACAAGCATTTGGCCATATCTGCTATTACTAGGGTTTCTGTACAAAAGCAGATTATTAGGACCCTTTCCAGGATGTAGATAGAAATTTCCAAGGATGACATAGGCATTGGTAGAGACCTTCTTAAAATAGAAACATTAGGTATTTCACACATTTTAATTATATAATATATATTAATATATATCTAAATAAATGCATTATGGCAGGATATCTGTAGCTGACTTTGTGAAACTTTAATTGCACTGAATCTGTGGGAAAGAAAATCTTTGGAGTGCCAAAGGTTTGTAATGGATAAGTGTGGCTTTTAGGTAAAAATAACATATGAATTTATTATTTAAATTAAAGAGAAGTGTAGCTTTCAGACTTCAGTATTCCTTATTGACTTGTAGCATACAGACATTTTCTGGTACCAGTTTTGAGTAGTATGAGACCACAAGTTCAATTCCTTGTGGGTTTCAGTAGACATGCAATCCTGGGGTGTGCCTGGAGCATGTTACTGTACCAAAAAAGAAAGTTGCTTTTCAGACTGAATATCTCATTATCCTTAATAAATTCTATATCTCATTATCCTTAATAAATTCTAACATCTCCCTGGTAATTTTTTGGTAGTATTTGCCAATATGGTAGGGTTGTATTTTTTTTATTTTTTCTTTCCTACCCATATCTCTTGACACCTTGGTTATTGTCTAAGACCATTCCAGGGTAGAAACAGCCTTTTGCTGCTGTAGTCCATTGGATATGCCATACACTTCACCCACATAGTTGTCTTCTGCCAGGAAATAGCTAATAATGACATATTGGCATACTGGCAATGACCTGTCAAAAATGTCATCCATTCTAAAGAGAAAAGCCTTTGCTTAATCTAATGTAGACATGTCTGGTCATGTTTCAGTTTGCAAGTACAGCGTATAATTTAAAAGTCAAAAACTGTCACTTCGTATCTTCTGGAAATTATGATAAAACATGCAGTAGCTTTTTAAAACATGCTTTTGGTGTGCCAAAACTGTGCAACACATATTGTGACCAACGTGATGTTGTGAAACTGAGCGCATATGAAAGATACACAAAGAAGGTTGCACAGAAGAGGTGAACATTCAGACAGAATGTCAGTATGGTCCAGACTGTGATGTGTGATGTTTATAATGCAAATTTACCTATAACATCAATATGCTTTGTGACAGGGCTGCAGTTTTAAAGCATATTACTAGTCTTATGAAGAAGGGTCTCCTTCTTGCCTGCCTTCCTCAAAGCGGTAAAGTTTTTACATGCATGCTGGGATCTCATTTTCCTATCTGGCTCTTTGTTAGTCTTTCCTTTAACTTCTTTTTGTCAAGTGTATTTTCACTCAGCACATAATTAAATATTACATACTTAAAATCCAGTGAATGTATTAAATGGGTTTTGAAATTAAATGCTCTCAACTTTTAATTACATCAGATTTCAAACACTGGACCAATTTCTTCTCCCTGAGTAGTTTCAACTAAAGTCAATACAAACATTTTATGAGCTATACAACCGAATATGTCCTAGCTTTTCAAAGTAATCCTAAAAAAAAAAAAAAGAAAAAAAAAAGACAGTATTTATAGCAATTGTCTAATTATTTAGTTATTATTTACAACTTAAGGCTATGGACCATATATTGACTCACCTGTAGTGTTGTAGAAGAATGACAGAAAGAAAAATGCCAAGTAAATTAGCTAAATAATTTAATCCTAAGCATGTTTTTAAAGAAATAAATACTTATATATATATATATGTAATATATATGTATATTGTGTTTATATTGTATATTGCTGATCATCATAATTTTAAAGGAATTATTGACTATCCATATGAAAGCAAGTTGTTCTATTTTCAGACTGATAAGTATGAAAAATGCTTTTGAAACATCTTTCTGACCTAATTAAAAAAAAAAAAAAAAGGAATAAACAACTTGCCCTAGCGCCAAGTCTATTTGATTTGCTAAGTTGTCTTTTTTGAGACTTTTTCTGCATACATACTTCGTAAAGTACCTAGGACAATGAGGCCTTTGAGCACAACATTATTTATGTAAATACAAACCATTATTCCTAGCAGGGTGCCTAAAATTTTGTCCACATTCTGTATCATAGGGTTTATTCTACAGGCCTATCTCATATTTCATTATAGTTGTCTCAGAATCAGCATAACTTTTTTAATCATGAAAATGAATTAACATCAGACTCCTACTGGAAAATGTCTTGTTCATTTAAACTACCATGGAGATGAAAGCCAAATAGTGAATATTTTCAGACATAAATCCTCAAAGAAATATCTATAAAGTAATTACAACTCTTTTTTCTTGCACCAATACATTCCTAAATTAAGCTAGTAAGATTTTTTTAAGTGTTCAGTGATACACAAGTCAAGATGCCATCATCAGTAGTATGCTAAATGTAAGTAAAATTGGTATCTTGTAAAGTGTTGTCCAATGGAGATATTTCTGCTTTGTTTTATTATGGAAGAATCTCTTGTGTCTGTCACAACCTCAGAAGATAGAATATTGTGCTTCAGAGTAGCTCCAGCCCGCAGAGTCAGCCTGGCCTCAGGACAGATGTCTCTTGGGGAGGAACACCACATGAGTGCTTTTCAAATTCACACCCTACTTCCAACTGCAACAAAGTCTACATACGACTTCTCTCAAGCCTACTTGGTGCAAATGTCCTGCAGTGTGTAAATATTGAGATAATTGTCCTTGTATCATCTCCAGTGTTAACAACTCAGCAGGGAAATGCCTGCTGCTCATATATCTGTGCAAATTGTCTCTCATGAAACGATCTCATAAGAGACATAGGCAAATGTCCAGTTTCTGTAATGATGATGTTTATTTGTAATTAATTAATTTGAGATCTGGCTCAGTGACTTGAAACCTGCTGGTAACTTTGGCAAGAGAAATGAGGGTGAGACTGTCTCTTTTACCTTGGAGGTAGTACCATATACATCCCAGTCTGGAGTCACAGTCCAAAGATGCCATGTGAACCTTTCTTCAGGGTCACAGCAGTCGTAACTGCAACAAGCAAAACACAATGTGCTTAAGGAATTGCAAGCAACTTCACAGATGTAGCCTGATATCCAAGAGATATCCAGTCTACCAAGATGATTAAGGGAGTGGAGCATCTCCCTTGTGAGGCGAGGCTGAGAGAGCTGGCGCTCTTTAGCCTAGAGAAGAGGAGACTGGGGGACCTCATCAATGTCTATAAATATGTTAAGGGTGAGTGTAGAGAGGATGGAGCCAGACATTTCTCAGTGTCATCCAATGACAGGACAAGAGGTAATGGGTGCAAGTTGGAGTACAAGAGGTTTAGGGTAAACACAAGGAAAACATTTTTCTCAGTAAGGGTGACAGAGCTCTGGAACAGGCTGCCCAGGGAGGTTGTGGAATCTCCATCTCTGGAAACACTTAAGACCCACCTGGATGTGTTCCTAGGTGACTTGGTCTAGGTGATCCTGCTCTGGCTGGGAGGTTGGACTAGATGATTTTATAGGTCTCTTCCAACCCCTAATATCTGTGAATCTGTGAGACTGCTAAGGATCCTCACCAAAGGAGCTGGGTGCAGTGTTTGCTCCCTTCCACTCTGATTCCAGAGAAAATGCCCTCAAGTATTAATTGTGGCCCACTGACCTTTTTGGAAGAATATTTCAGCACTCAGATTGAAAAGGCTGAATATTGCTGCATAAGCAGACTGGAAAATTCAAATGTACATTTTATATCTTGATGAAAATAAGACAGTTGAGATAATTTGTAGTGTTCAAGATGCTCTGCTATGAAATTATATCTCTTCAGTCACATTGAAAAGGATAGTGGAAGTAGAAGCCAAAACACATAAAGAAGTATTAGATGGAAGTATTTTTTTTCCCACAGTTTTTTTTGAACATTAAGCTTAGAGTGAATTTATGAGAAAATTCATAAATTTCTTAATAGTGTATACTTAGATGGATTACCATCTCACAGGTTTTTCAGACATAGATTTTTATTTCCAAGTACTGTGTTGGAAACCTCAAAAAATTGATAAAGATGGGATTTTTTTCGGTTTTACACTAGTACAAATGAAATTAGACCCTAATTACTATTTTATTTTCAACTTCAGTTACAGTCTAAAATGGCAAACATAAATTGCAGGACTTCTATAGTATATCTGTTGAGCAGTTACTGGGTTCTCACTTCTCCTCTGTCTCAAATACAGAATATCCCTCTGTTGTGGTTTTATTTTTCACCTCCTTTAAGGTTTTACAGACAATTCCTACATCCTCTGCAGCTTTATTTGGGGGGGATAGTCTTTTATAAACTACTTAACCACTGAAGCAATGATCACAATGAAAGTTTCCCATCTCTCAGATAATTACTCTTTGTACCATGCTGCAGAGTAATTTTCTCTGTCTTACACTACCTTAGTGCATATTTTATCATTGGCTTTAAGCTGTGGAGCTGCTCCAGATGGAGAGATGAAGAATACACCATCCAGGACACTAAGTCCTAATGATCATGACACAATGGACTCGGGGACATCCAGCAACGCACACACAGACTTCTGTGCTTCCTGAGGGGAGAATATGTTGCTACCACTGCTCTTCTGGATAACAGTTATGCAGATACCAAATTATGCCTTTTGTTTTTACTCATGAGGATGTCCTAAACAGAAATGTTTAAGAATTGCTTTTTTCTACTTTTTTTGAAACCTTTGTCATTTTTTTCTTCTGGCCAGTCCTATGCAGAAAAATTCTCTTATGTTCATTAAGACTTGGGATGTCACCAGAGTGCACTTTTCTGTGAATAAACAGCTGTTGGGGGGAAGAAAAATACCCATCTCTGAAATGAACCAAGTTAACTTTTATAGAGCAGTTATTGACTGGTTACTGTGTTCATTTTCAGATAATAATGTCAAGGTCACTTAAAATTAACCAAAGTCCAGATCAACATATATTTAATATGAGAAACTTGCCAGGATTTTATCGCTGTTTTCTACACTGGCCTGTTTTTTGACAGACCATCACAGCTTTTTTGACTATCACAGCTTTTTATGTCAGTGTTCTTTACCTGTTATCTTTTATTTATACCTTGCCCATTTCCATGTTTCCCATTAATGTCAGTTCCTACAGCTGAAATTTAACTCGAATTGTTAAATATATTCATTCTACCAGAGCTTTGAACATAAGTTTTTGGAATTACTTCTTGGAATATAGCTTGACTCATTGGGACATAATAAATTAGTCTAATCATATGGTGAGTACCTCATCCTGTGTTTGTTCCTTCTAGGAACTGAAATTTTCTCTGTAATTGTATGCAAATCCCTTCATCAGAGTAATCAAAGGAAACCTATGTGTAGCTACCCATCCTCCACAGGAGAAGCATAAAAGTAACCTGACCTTTAACTCTACTAAATGAAAAGTTTTATCTTCATATGTAAAATGTTGATACAAAGTAGAACTTAAAAGTCGTGTGAGTAGCAAAGAGATACTTTGCTGTTATTGAGTCTGCTTTTACTCCTGCTTTTTTCATGTAGAGTCATTCTATCATCTAGGTTGGAAAAAACCTTGAAGATCATTGAGTCCAACCACTGCACCTACTCTACATGTAGAATGCTAAACCATTTCATTAAGTACCACATCTACAGGTGTTTTAAATACCTCCAGGGACAGTAGCTCAGCAACTTCCCTTGGAAGCTTGCTCCAACACTTGACAACCCTTTTGGAAAAAAAATATATATTCCTGTTGTCCAACCTAAACTTACCCTGCTGCAATTTGTGGCCATTTCCTCTCATCCTATTGGTTGTTACTTGGGAGAAGAGACTGTCTCCTACGTCATTACAACCTTCTTTCAGGTAAAGACCAATAAGGCCTTCTCTGAGCCTTCTTTTCTCCAGGCTAAACCCTAGTTCTCTCAGCTACTCCCCACAGCACTTGCTCTCTAGACCCTTCACCAGCTTTGTGCCCTCCCGAGGAAACTCTCCGGCTCCTCAAAAGTTCTTATAGTTAGTGGCCCAAAACTGAATACAGTATTCAAGATGCAGTCTCATCAGTACCAAGTACAGCAGGATGATCACTGCTATTACAGTTCAATAAAGGCTACTGTATGAAATCTTCATATATTTCACAAATCATTGGTCCAGTCTAAAAAGAAAGAATAACATCTTAATTCTGATCTACATTAGAAGATTAATGAGTAACCTTTAGAAACTGGGATAAAATAATAAATCTTCAGGCCTGTCTCCAAATTGTTATTTTTTTGCTGGGGGGAGGCAATCAATTAGTGATATGTGCAACAGTTTAAAATAAATAATAAGACTTATTTCAGACTTGTTTTAATCAAAATTTAACTGTTTTATTATCATACTGTGCAAACTTTAAAGCCAGTCTTCCCAGGACATGTTACATTTTTTTTGAAAAAGTTAAATTCTTGAGAATACAGATTTCAAAAAGTTAGCCCTTCTTTCCTGGAGGTGGCTGAGCATCTGCCCAATGATGGGAAGTAGCAAATGAATTCATTGTTCATCTTTGTGTGCACAACAGGGGTTAAACCATAACAAATCAGTATTTAAAATCAGAAATAATGTGCCTGGGTTGTAGAAGCAAAACTTATGGAAGGAGGAAGGTCCTATAAATTATCTGCTAAAAATGGATATGTCACATGTTCGCAGAGATAGAATTAAGGTTGTAACTCTCTTCAAAGGAACACTTCTTGTCATGAATGCTTGTTTTTTCAACCTGAAGTCTGTTCTGGCCTTTTTCTCTCCTGTATGTATTAGAAACAACACAGCCTTAATGCTGATAGGCAGAGGTTGTCAGATATTTTATAGTAAAAGACTAGTTTTCTAACAAATCCCTATAGAAAAGAAGGCAGAAGTTTTAACATCATGATCCTCATTCAGTGTCCACAGTCAGTTCTGTCCTAGAGCACAGGTATCTTTTGCACAGACTGAGGCAGATACTTCGTGGGGAAAAATATGACAATATAATTGAAGACAGCACCATAATACATTATTTAGAATGAATTAGGCTACTGCAAATGATTACTGTGTAAATGTGCAAATGTGTACTACAGTACACGAGTACTGTGTCCAGTTTTGGACACCCCAGTTCAGAAAAGATAGAGATTTGCTGGAGAGAGTCCAACGCAGGGCCA
>JANHGL010002634.1:101385-115205 GCA_024611195.1 Ceyx melanurus | reverse complement strand
CAAGAGGTTTAGGGTCAACACAAGAAAGAACTTTTTCTCAGTGAGGGTGCCAGAGCTCTGGAATGGGCTGCCCAGGGGGGTTGTGGAGTCTCCATCTCTGGAGACACTCAAGACCCTCCTGGATCTGTCCCTGTGTGACTTGGTCTAGGTGATCCTGCTCAGGCAGGGGAGTTGGACTAGGTGATCTTCTAGGTCCCTTCCAACTCCTAATATCTATCCATGAATCTATAATTTTAAGCTATGCCAGCTCTTGAGTGCTTTAGATTTCAGTCTTAATATTCTTTACATAATTCTTTTGGATGTTGCTTATACAAAGATCGGCATACAATTTTATGCCAGCAAGGAGCAAACAACAGTATTTTAAATTGAGTCTAGAGAGTTATATTGTTGGGAAGCTAGAAATTTTGGAAAATAGCTTTTCATCGATTAGGGTATTGTGTAAGAAAGATTATTAGTATCAACATTACAGATTTTAGGTTTTAGTGAAATTAAGAATTTTGGCTTTAAGGCATTGTGCAAAAGATAAAAGTTTAAGACCTATAGAAGAAATGAGTATTTGCAACTAAGATGGATATTTGTCAAACTAATACAAACAACAACATAGAAAAACAGTAATAAGTTAAATATTTGATCATACCATATTTTCTTCAAAAATAAGTTAACTTTTTTCTGTTTTCTCTCCCTTTAAAAAAAAATAGTTACACATTAGCCGTAATGCTAAAGATGACATAAATGGATATTCAGAGAGACTAGATTTACTTTAAAATATTGGTCTGACAGGTAGTACCTGCTTTGTGTTTTTTTCTCCTTTTTTTGTTTTGTTGTTGTTTTTTTGTTGTTGCTTGTTTCCATTCAGTGGCTTAATTGCTCGTTTTTTTCAGTTACTGTGAGGTTCTGATCACACTGTAAATTTATGCATTTCCTGATTTAGCATTCAAAGTTCTGTGTTAAGAATTTGTTAAAATTTGCTAACAAAGTGTCTTCAGTCTTCTTGTAAACTTCAGAGGAGAAAGTCTTCTGAACTGAGACAGTTCTAGCTGAACCATTTGGCATAGCTAAATAATAGAATAATAAAAGGAAAGAAAATGTAAACTACTATAAATGTGCACAAATATACTTTTGGCATATATCTGTAAGTATGCTTGTATGTATTAAACTCTATGCATGCCTGTCATAATAAAGCTTACTGGACTTTTAGGACAGGAAATAATTTCTTTTTTACAGTGAGGGTGGCAAAACACTGAAACAGGTTCCCCAGAGAGTTGGTACACTGGAAATATTCAAGGTCAGGTTGGATGTCTCTCTGATCAACCTGATCGAGTTAAAGTTGTCTCTTCTCACTGCAGGGGGTTTGACTATATGACCTTTTAAGGTCTCTTCCAACACAAGCCATTACCATCTGTAATTCTATGAAAACTGACCTGGTCATTGATATACATGGCTTGATTCAGAAGCTACATGATAAGAATTTGAAAATCAAACCCAAACATGCATTTTTTTTTCAGGAACAAATATTGCAAGATAAAGCAAATTTATTTCTTTTACAAAGTAAGGGGTCTTGTAGACTTTGGGAGAAATTTGTGCCTTATTATAGTAGGATTTTTTACAGTTTGCATGAAATTTTGCTAAATGAGCTAAATAATTTTTGTATTGATGAAATTTCTAGAAAATACATTAAATAATGGTCTCTTAATTGAACTGAGAAAGAAGTATATGAGGTTCACTATCAAATGAGGAGGTATTAAGTAATGATCCATTCTGATTTCAGATTTTCCCAATATCTTTGTGAATTACTTGGATGAAGAAATACAGGATATATTTGTTAAACTTGTGGACATTAAAGAATTGGAAGGACTGTTTGCACTTGGAATACATTTTTAGGATACATCACATTTTCACTAGTGCAGTTCAGGAGAGACTTGAGTCAATTGCAACATATCCAGGAATGCAAGGGAAATTGTTACAACCTCGACTAAAATAAGTTCCACAAGGAAAACCTGAAAGAATCATGTTTCACCAAGTGAAGACAGGAAGAGAAAAAAAAAAAAAAACCGAAAAAAAAAAACCCAACCAGTCTTCAGGTATTTAAAGGATTGCTGTGAAGAAAAAGGGAGCAAACTGTCCTCCAGATCCACTAGTTAGGACAAGAATGAGTGGCTTTATAATTGTGTCAGGGGAAACTTTAGGAAATATCTCTTAATGATAAGGATAATTAAGCAATGAATATATTACCAAGAAAGTTACAGAATCTTCTTTGGAGATTTTTAACGACAAGAAAGATGTCTGTTGAGAATGATTTAAATAAGATTTATCTGTCTTGGGGGAAGGGAACATAGAGAATTGGGATTATTTCTTGAGCTCCCTGTCTTTATTTTCCAATCTTTGTGCCCTTTCTTTGAATTAGACACAAAAAGGATGCAGAACACACCTGTAGTCGTAGCTTTCATGATGTTGCCTAAATTGACCAACTTGTATGTACTTTTTGTTAAATGTTGTGACTCCATCTCCAAATGCAGAGACAATCAGGCATGTACATTGGCTCTCATATGTCAGAGGTTATATAATAGAGCTTATACTTCTTACTTGTTATGTTTAAGTTCTGGAAGCTGTACACTGACCAAAAATTTCAAACAAAACCATATATTAATAAAAAGGTATTAATCATAATGAAGAAAACTAAAATACACTTGTTTGACTGTAATTACTGGTTCAATGTACAATCAAGTAGTAGTAGTAAAAGTCTAATATATGGTTTTAATCACTACAGTGTCTGGATTCACCTATATATATTCACTATACTTGACTAGATAAATGGTAGGTATTTTCACTAAGCTTCATGTCTAGACTTCAGTATTCATTGGAGAAAGATAAAATCACCTCTGAGATAGATATCTAAGACCAAAAAAAAAGTTGTTTTTATGGGTTATATGTTTCTCCTTTGAAAGCTTGGATGATTAACTTAGACAACTTTTTTATCGACAGCTAGAGTTAAGTGACATGAATCCAATCTTGAATGTCAAATATATTGTCTTATCCATATCAAATGATTTGATCATTTATGCTTCGCTTCTGCTGTGTGTTGAATTTCTAACACATTTATTTCTTCTACTGATTCTAATACAAATTAAAATAGGTGGAAGTAGCTTTCATAAAATGGCTCCAGTATTTCAGTGTCTGTGACTGTTGGGATCATAGATAATCTTGGGAACAGGATCAGTTCATATTTGAAAGTTATCTGGACCAGAAAGAGAAAAAAAATAATTTGCATTTCAATTACATGCAGCATATGGTGCCCATCTTTGGAAAAGACGCTAATCAGTGAGGTTTTCTAGTCCTGGAACCACAACAAATATATTGCATATGCTATATCTGAGTATATTAATCTGTTTACTTGTGTCATTCAGTATTGTCATTCTTCTAGCCAGAATGAAACACAGTAATAATATGAAACTATTGTACCCTCTTCATGTTTGAGAATTAGTAATAAGTTACTGCACAATAGTTTCAAAATAATAATTACTACTGGAGGTGCAAGTTCAGAGCAAGTAGTCGCTTTGCTGTCTCTCCTGACAAGACCATTAGGAATTACTGTATATGTTTAGAATGTTGGGGAAAACCATTTTCAGAATGTAAAGGCTGCTGGAAAATTGAAGTTATTGAAATCCATTTATAGCTTTGTAATTGATAATGAAAATATGTTTGCTTAAAGCAAGTAAGCAAGAAGAAAAAAGGAAAAAAGGAAAAAAAAAAATAAGATAATAAAACAACTATGTACATTCCAAAAGAAAAATAAGTCAAGAAAGTGATCCTTTATCTCTTTAGTTTATTCTGAACACACTAAAGAGACTTATATATTAGATTTAATGTTTCTTTTAAATGGAAATAAATCAACTACTGAAATAAAATTGGATAGACAACTAACAAAACCTGCAAGGCCACTGAACTTCTAAAATCAATAACATTAGCCACTATTACATCTGCTTGGGTGGAGGGTGATTGTCTATAGGCTCCAATTACAGTGATGTGGCAACGACTAGGAGCAATCCTGGACTCACAAACTCTGTACTTACAGTGTGTTCTTAAATACCAAAATTTCTCAAGTGTTTTACACACTTTAGCCTCCAAAAATACCCAAGTTTGGCTAAGTACTAAACAAATACAAGAGCAGGTGCACATCTAGCATTGTTTTTGTGTGCCTGATGCATTTTGCAATAGAAAAATGTCTATGGAGTGTTGAATGAGGGCAGTAGAAAAAAAGATTTTGTTTGTAAGGTACTCAGATGTAATATCAACCCCAATACATAGACATTCTGCAGTAGAGATCTCCATCATCTCATTTTACAGGAAAAAGAGTAACTCTTCATTTTCCTGTTGTGGCTGTTGTCTGTTTTTCAGTTTGTTTGTTTTTTTTTTCCCCAACATGATGACTCTGTGTGGGTTTTTGTTGTTGTTTTGTTGGGTTTTTGGTTGTTGTTTGGTTTTTTTTTTTTAAATAGCAGTATGCTAGTTCATCACACTTCCACCAGACCAGAGAATAGAAAAGTGAAGTGAAAAGGGATCAAGAAAATAAAACCTTAACAGACTTGCTCTGTCTTTGGTTTGGTTCCAGTATATTGAGATGGAATTGGCATTACTGGTCCTTAAGCAGTTGTCAATAGTATCTACACTTGAGCAATGACCTATGAAAAGCTATTGGCGGATTTCTTATCCTACGTTATTTGAGGAAAATCATAGTCCAGAATCATAGTCCCTAAAACAGATAAAAGAATGTATCACATCCTTTCATTTGATAAGGGCTTCATAGATGTTTCCAGATAGTTGTATTCATGTTTTATCTTATTCATAAGTTTATTGATTAAAAAACACGCAAGCAAACAAACAAAACAAAACTAAATCAACAAAAATAAACAAGAACCACAACAAAAAGAAACAACAAACTCCCGGAAGGTCCAAGAACTGGTTATGTTTGGGCACAATAGTTTGTCTTTTCTGATACATTAGTTTTCTGCATTTCAAGGTTGAATTAGTTGTCAAGAAAGAGTTACTATATAAATTTGTGAAAATTTACCATACTTTGATTTATCAGCATAGGCCTAAATATTTTTTTTTATTACATTTTGAAAAACATTATTTGTGTACATTAGCTGATAAGAGTTAGCATGGGTTTGGTTTTTAGTTTGCTTTTGGCAACAAATGGTATTCCACAATACATGGGATGGAATGTATTCCAGAAAATGAATCATTGATCTGTCTGTAGAATAACTGGGGATAATCAGCAGATAACCAGAAAATAAATAACTTTTAGATTATAGTTACAGATTCATGCCTGCTGTCTAGGGCAAACATCTATCTATAGTTAAAGGATTTTGTCTGAATACAGATGCTGCACACAGTTTCTGAGAATTACCCCAGGTTAGTTTCAGGTTTCTTGCCTTATGATGTTTTAGTAATGTAATAAAAAAATGTAAAGGTTTTTTTTTTTCCCTGAAAGCTGTAGCCAATTATTTTGGACAAGGAAACGATTCTCCTCAGCATGTGTAACTTTTATGCCAGCTGAGCTTGTGAATACCTTTATTCATTCTGTGTAAACTCCACCCTTCTCAGTCTGTTATGTTAAAAATCATTCCTGCACACTGAGTGGATGACTATGTCACTGATTAATTGCACAGGGACTCTGAACTCATCTAAAAAGATGTTACACCATTTCCAGCCACTACCTGTATTATGCTATATGTGAAAGGTATGATACCATGAGTTACCATGAGTGTTGACTACTGACGAGAAGCTACAGAAGCTTCAGATGCCTAAGTGAAGGCAGTTGATAATGAAATGTGGCAAGTCAAACCTTGATCCAAGGTAGAAGAAAAGCTTTTCCATGTGTTTGATACTTGTCATGCTTTATTCTGGGATTAATTCCCAGTTTGATCAAAACACATCTTAGTAAAGTTGTCCAAGCAAAGTAAGAAAGGAGTGAGAGGATGTCAACTGCTGTTTCAAACACCATTCATTTGAATCAAAGAATATGTTAATTTGTGTCAGGAAGCTGAATTAAGTAAATGTTGACTGCCTTTGTAGCAAAGATCAAGACAAATTTACAGTGTAAATGAAGCAGGAACCCCTGTTAACACTGAAGTTGTTTTAATATATGTCTATATATGGAAATGAGTAGGAAATGAAGCAAGAAATACAATATTTGGGAATCTCATCATGATTTGCAGAGATAATTACAGGCAAAAAAGAGATTAAATATAGCAACAGGAAAAAGCAAAGTTATTATGCAGCAATTAACAGGAAAGCTGTATGGCTCTTTGAAAAAAATAACAGTCATTGGGTTAAAAATATATGCTGAGTACAGAAATGTTTTAATGCCCAATACATCAAGTGCTTGAATTCATTTCCTAAGAGAAAATACCATTTTATAAAATAAATGTCTCATTTATAGGATAAAAAATAATATACATTTTATATGTTCATTATATTTGTTTGTATTTTTATCTTAAACATGTCATCTAAATTAGTAGGAAAAAAAACTAATAAATTCTCATTTCAGAGCATAGTGTCACAATGGTAAGAAGATGCACGTTGTAAGTTAATGTTTCAAGGACTGCAAATGTCAAAGATGCCAATCAATAAATAGCTACTCTTTATTTGCAAGAGAATTAATTTCTCCTGTGTCCTAAACTCTTCATATTCTGATAAAACTATTATCTACTTATATTTTACTGAAGGTAATCTTAGTTTTGGTGGTTTTTTAGGTGTTCTGACTAGTTAGGTAACAGCAGCACACTTCAAAGTACTCTTTATGAAGTGTAACATACAAATATTCCTCTTGCAATCTTTGGGAATGTCTGATAGTGATATTTTTTTATAGGGAACCTGCCACACAGTGGCATCTTCAAGTGTATTAAAATGACAGCTGGAGGTCACTGAACTCAGGCATGGACTCCTCTTGATGAAGAGAGAAAGGAGCCACCACTCTGTAGCCATATCATTAAGGATAGTTTTCAATAATGAAATATTTTCATTTAAAGCTAGTGGGGAAAATATATCCAGATAGAGTAAAAAGCCACAGTATTTTTGTGTTGTGATTCTATTCACTGGGACCTTCTCTGAATTGTATAATTTGTATCAGTATGTTATTGACAAACTTATCTATCTTTTTTGTCTTTCTTAAACATTAACTATGAATCTGATTTGTGCAGTCTTCATTGCTTTAAACAAATTCACCATTTACTGTACATGAAAGAAGGAATAGTAAATGCTTCCTACATAAGGAATTGGTTGGGCAAGTTAAGAATAGACTTGTAAGCTGTTCTAAAATATGCCACAAAATCCTCACCTGCTTCAGTACTGTACATCCCCAGTGAGAAAAAATTAGGAAGGAAGAATGCAAAGGTCTGGTGGACCAGGTCATGTTGAGAATGTGGGCAGAGAGCTTGCTCTGCATATTCAGGGGGAGGCTCTGTGAGGGGATGCTGCCATTTCCCTTCTGTGAATGGGCACAAAGATAAGAAAGTGATCATAAAATACTGATAATGATAAAGAGCAATAATCCTGCCAGTAGTAATAATTAAATTATTTCGTGCCCTTCATTCACTGACCTCTGATTATTTTACATTCATTGATTAAAGATATACAGAATATCTGAATTAGATAAAAATAATGTATATCACACATACTGTATACTGGTGTGTGTACATATACATATATAAGTATAAATAAAAATTAAAAAAATAAATCTTTTTTAAGAAGAGATAAGAACTGTTTGGATTAAATGCTACCAAAAACCTCCAACAACAAAAACAGAAAAGCAAAGCTTTTGAATGTCTAACGCACTGCTTTTATAGTATAAAAATACTTCTGGTCATGGAATAGGCTCAGTTTTTTTCTTTTCTGTGTCATGAAATGCCTAGATATGGAATCCTGTACAAAACCACTCTGAGAAGCTGAATGCTTGACTGAAAGAGTTTGTGTTTATAAATCATATTAAGATTATCCATAATTCTGAGAATGCTTCCAAGCATTCTGATCACAGTAATTGTAATTTTTGTTAGTTGCATACTGTGCACTGATCATGGCACAGGTAGAGATACAAAGTCTTATTCCCCTCCCTGCAGGAACAACTATTGAGAGACATAATACTGATTAAGGGCAATTCCTATTAAAAAAATATAATTATTATATTACTAGTGTATTTTATCTTTTTCTTCTAGGTTATTCAATACTTCAAGCTATTATGGAAAAAGCAGGACAAAATAGCTGGCAAGTCAGTGCCATCTGTGTGGAGAATTTTAACGATGCCAGCTACAGGCGGCTTTTAGAAGATCTGGACCGAAGGCAAGAAAAGAAATTTGTAATAGACTGTGAAATAGAGAGGCTTCAGAATCTCTTAGAACAGGTAATACTTGCTGTTAATGTCACTGTAAGAATATTACTGAAAGTCCAGATGATATATCATTGTGCATTGCATTTCGTTTATTATTCTCAATGGAAATTAGATTACTTAATATTTCTTTTAGTTTTGGTGGGTTTTATTTTCATGGACCTATATTCGTACATCCACTTACCTGCTCCGATTTATTTTCTCATATATTTCTTAATAGCCAGCATGTCAGTGTAGTGAGCCTTGCCACTGTCCTACTCAGCAGGTCTGTGAGAAAAGGATGCCAGCACCCAGGGCATCTACACATTTGGCCCCACCTCCATGCATGATAGATCTTGCATCAGGGTCTCAGGGCTAGCAAAACAACATGATACTGCTGAATTTCCTCAGTCCATTGCTTCATGGTGGTAAAGCTCAGTTCTATTTAAGAAAAAAAACCACCCTTATTTGAATCCAGCATTACTTTATATTAACCAAATAGCACAGGCCATGTATTTCTAACCTTGAAATGTTTTAGGAATATTATTATACATTTTTAAACTGAAAGTTTTATTACCTTAGCAGAGTATTTATGAACATGAAGAACAGTAAAATAAAGGTGCTGTTGAACTGGGAGGAATCATAGAATCATAGATCTAGGAAGATCATGGGAAGGTCAGGTTCTTCCTCAGTTATTCATGCTGCTATTAAATAAGGAAAATACTGGCTTGTTCTGTGCAGTACCTATACCAGTATGTAAAGTCAATATAAAATCCTGCTGCTCTGATGTAGCAAATTTATCTTTATAACATGCTTAGGTATAAGCTCTTTCTGAAATGAATAATAAAAATAATGCTTTGAAAGGAGCATTTTGTCAAGTGACGGGAAAATTACTTGGGGTTAACTATCTGCTTCTCTCATGATCCCACATATTATGCTGATGTGGTGGTGCAAGTGCACCCTTCAATATCTGCTTCTGCTACAGGAATTGCAGGGAGTGAATGCCATCTGCTGGTGGTAGACCCGCTGCTGCCACACTGCTTCTCTTAGTGCTTTAGAGAATTTTGAAGATTTTGTTGCAAACACATTCAAGCTGCATCTGCTATTCAAGTGACAGAAATATGAAATGTCGTTTGTGGTACAGAAATGGATAATATAGTATTCATAGAAATATATATGTCAATTTTTGCTTTCACTGGCAGAAGATAAGAAAATGTTAATTAATGGTATGGATGATTTAACAAGAACATTTTCTATGACTTTCCAAAAGAAGAATCGATGATGCCATATTGCTATAGATATACGGTTGGACATTTTTTTTTCTTATTCTGAATGTCATCATGTTTTAACTTAAGCTTTCTATAACATATAATAAAATCATCCCCGAGTTCAGCCTGTGTTGTAGTAAAGCAGAACACCCATTTGAAGGGTTTCTTTTAATTTATATAATACAGATTCAGTGATTTCTCAGGTCTGTGTCTGTACCTGATTTCTTCTACATGGCATGCAAGTGTGACTTTTCTAAGTCTGCTGTATCACTATAAACCTTGAAGTACACTGACCATCCTGCATAAGTGTATTTACTCAGTATCCACTCAGTTTCAAAGCAAATTTAAGTCCTCCAGTACATTGTGGGATATCAGTAGTTTCAAGTGTACATTTTGTTTGCTTCCACAAGCTGCTACTCATTTTCCTTCAAGATTTGCACTTGGATAGTCAGGGTTTTTCTTAGAAACATAACCCATGCTCTTAGTTCAGATCATGCAGGATTGAATTGCATATTGATTTTAATGTAATTAGGTTTTTACTTGTTCTAACTTCATACAGGTTTAGATTTTGAGTGCCTAAAATAGGTACTTAATGCAAGCATGGCAAGTCATAAACATGAAGTGCCTGGCCTCAACAGAATGAGTCAAATGTGGTGGCTTTGTCTAACACCTTTATGGGGAAACCCTTAGAGTTATTATTCTTTCCATTAACTGCACAGGGAAACTATAGGGTAGTAGATATAAGGTAGTAGTTAACACCTAATTTGCAACATACTTGTATCTTAATCAGTCCTACAAGCTGTTCTAGGAAGTGATTAATCTGGCTATTGTCTAATTTTACATGGGATTAATTTTACTCAGGAAAAGGGCTCTTGTATACTTGTGCTGATGTTTATTCACACCTAAGTGTAAAACCTTTCCCCTTAATTCTATGCCAATGAAGTGAAATAAATTATTTTTGGGTCACTGTGCAAACAGGAATGTCATTATATCCAGGCTAGACAAAGTCTGCAGAAGGTGTACAGCTTTACTATCCATGGTGAAGGTCCTGGTCTTCCTAGGCATGCTGACATGCAAGTAGTCTTAAGATGCTGATTTGGGGTTCCAAAATTAAAACACTTTTCCTTCAGAGATCAAGTTCTGCTTAAGCACAAGCATTCATAAAGTCTCAGTCAAAAAAAAAACCCAAACACAAAACCCACACCAAAACAAAAGAAAACAAAAAAAACCAACCACCTGCCACATTTAGTCTGCCAAAAATGAAGCAAAAAGTGTCTAGGCTAATGTAGAAAATGCAAAATAACAGTCATTTTAAAATACTAGCAGTTAACTTTTTCTCTTTCCATGAAGGCTTTAATAATCTGTATCAGGCAAGTAAAGTGGCTTCACAAATGGACTGAAAGTTAGTGTGCTCTTCCCTGCATACACAGAGGAATTGATTAAGCTTCAGTAACTCTAATTAACTCAACTTCTTTCCTACCTAGTTCTCCTTGTAATTGAGAACCAAAATTGTAACTATACTGTAATACTTTGCAATGTGCAAGTAAATGTTCTGCAGAACATTTAGGAAAAGTAATTAAATCCCAGTAATGAGACCGTAACTCAAAAGTGCTTTGCCCTGAAGTCTATGCAAATGAAGGAGAGAAACTGGCCTGTGGGCTTGTGGGTTTCTTCTCAAGTGACTGCCCATACATATACATTCACACTGTGGACCTTAAGCCATGAAGAGTGGAGACTTTTTTTCTGGCTGTATTCAAAAAGTAAGCATATGTGCTGCTCCTCTGTCCATCCATGGTGCCTGCTTGTCTGGCTTAGTGTGTTCTGTTTGCAGATTGTCTCCCATCTTCACAGCTGAGAAAATCATCACCTTGCTATTTCCTCACTTCTTGTGCAGCTTTAAACTTGACTTTTTTAATTATTATTATTATTATTTTGGTCTCCCATATTTTCCTTAGTTCATTAGTTTTTGTCATTTATTCTCTCCATATGCCTTGGTCTGTGTAGAAGCTACCTCTACACTTCTTACCTGAGGTTCATCTTCAGGGAAAATTTCCCTCCTGGATCTGAGCAACATATCTGAAATCCAGAGTCCTCCATGTACATTCCAGGATGTGCATTTTTCATCATAATATGTTCCTTTCAAGTTTTTATGTTGCTGTGGTGAGATTGACATTTTGGGCAAGGGCCAAACCTGTACCCTTTTTAGGAGTGAACTACAAAGAGAGTGTTCCATCTCTAGCTTTCCATTCTAGAAAGGCAGAGTAGAGCCAGCATTAAATTCAAGAGATGCATTAGGACTTCACACAAGTGTTTACATCAGATTTGCTTGGATTGTTCCTGACTGTCTTAGCCTTGGAAAAGGTTTCAAATCCTATCTGTCAAGATTATGCCAAGACTTGCAAGACTGTGATGCTTTTCTATGCTATGCTATGCTCCTCTTCTTTGGTCATGCTATGCCACACAAGTCCATACAGTCTTCAGTGGCAATTGAAGATTTTTGGGGGTGATTGAAGTAGTTTTGCTTGGTTTCTGTATTAGTTCCAGTTGCCATGACTCAGCTCAAAGCCCTATTTAAACACAGTAGAGGAGCAAGACATACATTTCTGCAGGGTCACAGAGCTGTTGTTTCAATTCATCAGTAAGACAGACAGTGTCTTCAGCCTGAGTCAGTAGATTCCCACCTAGTCTCAACACTCTGCTGTAACAAGTATATCAACATAATTTTAGATCTTTTTAGACTTTATTCTCAGGATGATGAATGACCATCCTACCTCCTTAATATCTTACAACAGCTATATCCAGGAAAACCTTTTAGTTACCTGTGAGTAAAACTCCTCCTTTACATTCCTCTGGCAGACTATATCAACCTACAATGCCCAGCTCTGAAAGACAGACCACAGACACCAAGACTTTTACCATAAATGTTTTTACAGGCTCACTTTAAGGAGTGGACATGCTTTGCCTTTGAGGCAGGTGAGCAGTTCCTGGCTCATTTTAATTTACCAGTGTAGACCTGGGTCACAGATCTGGCTGAGGTTGGTGTGGCTCTGGGCATGGACTGCTCCCTTGCCATGGCCTCTCAAGGCAGCCTTGGGAGTACTGATGCTGTAGGCAGCATCACAGTCCTTGACAGAAGTGGATGCAGTGTTTGACATGAGCACTGCTGCTTGCCCCCAGGAATAACCCCAAGCCTGTGTGATTCAGTGTTGCTCAGAAGCAGCAAAAGCACTACATTGAAGTTGGAAGGTGCCCCTGCCCATGGCAGGGGTTTTGGAACTAGATGATCTTTAAGATTCCTTGCAAATCAAACCAATTTTATGATTTTATGAAGGTCTATTTCATGTCAACTTTCCACAGTTCTTCCAGAAATTTTGTTTCCATTTTGGAGGAAGCACATCTGCTCTTAACAGTTATAGAATACTTTTTATGATTAGCAGAATGTTTTCTAGAATGTTGTAAGTGATCTCAAGAAATCTGATTAAGTATCTCCCCTGTTTACTTACCTGTCTCTTTGTTTTTACCATTACCTTTCCAGCTTACCGAGACAAGATACATAAAAGGATCACAGAAAGATAAAATTACATCTCCACAGTTTTATATAACAATTATAGCTTACATAGCAGAATGCATTTCATGTGAATCATATTCTTCTGTTAAGGGTCATTATGTCCTTGTTTATCAACATCTCTTTTTTCCATTATACTTTCAGCAGGTGGTGTTTTAAACAGCACCTTACATGTAAAAATACTCTGTTTCTCAAGGGATGAAAGTCCATGAGAGAAACAGAAAATCCTCTGTTTGTTTCTTATTTCTAAATTGTGTTTCTAAAGTAATTCCCTAATTATGATACTAAAAATGTTCTGCTTAAGATTAAATTAATATTTTAAAGATGTATTAATGTTGTGATTTCTGTGTCCTACAAACTAGTTAGCTAATAATGACAGCAAGAATCTGAACAGTCCAGAAAAAAAATGTATCCATTTACTGCATATGGCACAGCAAGAATCAGGTCCAGTGCTTCTGTCAATTTTCACTAGGAGTTTCCCTTCTTTTCTTACTCCTTCTTTTAATGTTATTTTTGTTCCTGCATTCTAAAATGGTGTATACACTTGCAATTCTAACATTTCCAAAAATCAAAAGTCAAGGCAGACTAAGAATAAAGGTTATATATATTAAAATTAGGAAATAAT
>JANHGL010002634.1:61413-72055 GCA_024611195.1 Ceyx melanurus | reverse complement strand
GGTGATCCTGCTCAGGCAGGGGGGTTAGACTAGATGATCTTCTAGGTCCCTTCCAACCCCTAATATCTGTGAATCTGTGAATCTGTAATTTCACAAGTTGAGAAATATGATGAGAAGTTGATGAGGTAAAATACAAGGGAGTAGTCTGGGAAGTCTACTCCAAACTCTGTAATCCATTTCGTGATACAGCCAACTCTGTACCTACTCTTATATTGCAAAACTTAAAAATCACAAAAGTCCTTTAGAACCAAAGCTTGGTGCACATGAGCTGCACCCACACTGTGGCTCCCAGCTCAGTATTTTAATGATAGTCGGTGTTGGCAGATGAAGCTTCCAGGGCAGGATCCAGTTCAAAATAGAGTCACCTAAGTATAGATGACTTTACAAAGACTATTGTTCAAATTTCCCACTTAAAAGATTAGTAACATTTAAGATGCTCTAGGACATACTGCCTACCCCCTATGTCTTACACTGACAGCATGACACTTGCCTGTCTCACACTGTATATGACCACTCCATCTGGATGTCTCAGATATTATATGTTGTTTCAGGCACATGGGCTAAGTTGTGACCCCAGTATAAGTTTTCATCAAACTTCACAAAGATATAGAAATTGATTCAGTAGCCCATAGGTGAATCCCTAACACTGATGATATCAGACCTATCCGTAAAGGGACTGCACAAAGGAACTGCAGAAACACACTTGGGAGGTTAAGCTGGTTACCGTAGAGCATCTCAGAAGAAATAGCCTTCATTAGGTGGCAGAGAAACACCCTGATTGTTTTGAATTATATACTCTTGATGGAGTCTTGACTCAAAAATTCCAACTACAACTTTCTTTCTCGTAATAGAAAAATATTTTTTTCATTGTAAATTTTAGTAAGCACATTCTTTAGTAAGCTTAGGGGGGAAAAAATTGACGTTTGTTGCATGACAATAACAAAGACCTCAAACCGAATCCTGAACACTTTATTCAGAAAACAAAACAAAACCAAATTTCCATTGACTTCTACCAAAATTCCTTTCAGAATAAAGCGTGATAATATGTGTGCCACTCCTGTTCTAAACCTGAGACTTTTCCTTGCACAAATATTTGTCACTTTTACAAATTATTTTTACAATGTTCAAACATTTTGAAGTTAACCTTAGAATAGGAAAGCCAAACGTTAGAACTGTTTGGTATTTGGGTTAGATACTTTGTTGAGCTTCGGCTATAATATGAATCATCAGTTGTGAGCATTTTACTGTACACATGAATTTGTGGCAATGTGGTGGAATGATTTGTTTACATCTATAAAGGTAAATGTTGCAGACATCAACTTGTATTTACAAATGTTAAGTATTGTTATAAAATTGTGAACTATATTAAGTAAAGCTTGCACCATTCCAAATATCTGTTCCAAACTAGTCATTGATCACTGGACTTTTCCTTGATTCACTACCCCATATGAAGCAGCTGAAATCCTGCAAATTCTGTAGTGTTAAATCTCATTCAGCAGTAAACCAAACATCAGTAGGTTAAAAGTTTATACTTCAAAAATGTAGTAAATACAAAGATGGTGGAGGAAGTACTGTTTTTATTAGACACTGTAACTGAAAATGGTGAAAAGGTATGCCTACTGTTTTGGGCTATTTCATCTAATCTGATAGAAGATATTACCTCTCTATTGATGCCTTGCATCTATTGTATCTTTAGACTATCATGGCTACACTAACATTACTACTAATATAGAAAATGTTATTGTAATAGTTTATATTGAAAAAAAAAATCATCTTTTTCAATGCCACAGATAGAAAAGAGCATCAAGATATGAGAGAATACATGCTATTGATCAGTTTGGATATTTCATGACTTGGCAGTGTGACCTTGCAAATTCACCTGTGTAAACTGCTTGTTAGCAAACCTGTAAAACTTGCCTTTCAGTGTCCTGATGCTATTATAACATCTGCACACCTCATTAGTTTGAAACACCCCCAAAGTCTGAAATTGACAGAATATAAAAGTGGGGTTACTATGTGATTTCTTTTGCGAACAGTCTATCAGAAGGTCACATCTCACCCACATCTGCCCATTACATTCTACCTGGAAAATACATCTGTCATTATTTGTCAAGTAATGTGGGCACAATCATTACAGAAACTGTTATTTAGTCTGTGTAAAATAGGTAGGGGGAAAGCACAACAGAGTAAGCAAAAGGTAGCAGGTGTTCCAGTTATTTTAGATTGTATTGTTTCACACTGGCAGATCTCAATTGCTGCTTCTTTTAAAGCAGTCGAATAAAGTAGCAAGAGGCACTACCTGCTCTGTAAGAGAATTGTATTATGAGATGTTCCTTGCTGCATTTTGCACTGAATCAGCAAGATCAGAGGGTGTAGAAAGAGAAGTGGATGGAGAGACAACCAATGCAGTTCCTCAAAGTCACCCTACAAATACTCACCAGAAACCAGGTCTTCTGAGTCCTCACTTGGTAGTCCCTTCACTGGACTGCTGCTGTTTGTACCTACCAAGGATGGTATTAGACTCCACTGTCACTGACACTCTTGTCAGTGTTTCCTCACTGAATTAATGAGGAGGACTGAAGATTTTTAAGCCTTTAACAGGAAAAACAAGGCATTTGTCACTTTGCTTTGCTATGTGAGACAGTTGAAATCCTTTTTCGTAGCAGCCCTTTTAGTGATGAACTTCAGGCAGAAGTGTGGGCTTTGGGAGAAGGAGCAGGATGACCAGGACTCCTCTGTGCCTGTCTGCTTTGCGTCCTTCTGCAGAATTATTATTTCCTGGTGTTACTTTAATTGGACGCCTTTGGCTTGGGATTTATTCAGTTTCAGAGGAGCTAGTAGTCTCTAACTCCGGTATTTGAAAAGCAAAATTGCAGTGAGCAAATAAAACTGAGGCTTGTAAGGGAAGTCCACAAATGTAGAATACTCGACAAGACTCATTTTTATTTCTAGCTAACAGTTCTCTAAATCACAGTCAGGAGACGTATCTTTCTCCTCTGTTTATTTTTAACCATTTTTGTGCAGTGACATATGCAGAAAGACACAGATTTTGGCTTTTCCTCTCATGAGAACAAGAAGCCTACATGAGGGAGGAATATTTGATTAATGTGCCCCAGATACTTCCCAAAATCCTGATCTACTCTAAAGAAAGGGCAGGTCATCTTCTCCCCACTTTTCTCCCTCCCTCCCTCCCTCTCTTCTTCCCTCCCTGTGGAAGACAGGTGGTTGACATTACGCTGTTTTTAGGTGTGCTAGGAATACAAGAAATGGTGCAGGCTGCTGGAAATATCAGTTTTCCTTTGAAGATACAAACTGTGTATGAGCAAAGTCATTGCACTGCGTCACTGCAGTGATTACTGTGCATTGTTAATGATGTAGCTCAGTGGTCTTCTCAGTACCCAGACTGCACGCATCAGGATGATCAGAGCTTGTTTTGTGATTGCCCCAGTTTTAGAAGTCCTTGGTTATCCTTAGCTGTGCTGTGGCCATAACTAGGTGTTAAAGAAATACAACAATCTGCTGTTGTCACCCTCCCAATTGCTCTGGTAATTTATACTTATATATAGTTTAAGCAAGCAGGTAGTCAGATAGAATTTGACTTTGAAAGTGATTATTGTGGACACTTTCCTATGCTGTGTGATTCTTTAGCTGAAGTAATGTCCATAATGCATCATTAGCCTCCAATGCTGAATGGCTGCTAAGTGATTGTGGCCCAAAGTATCATATCCATAGCAAAGAATAACAAAAGGATATGATGGTCAGAAAGGTAATCTGGGAACACACCCAAGAGTGAAACACCCCCACAGCACTTAAGAACCTGACTCTGACTGTCAGGAAACACTAGTGATTCCCCATTTTGAAACAGTGTTGACTTTAATCTTGGACCTTTCACATTGGAGTAGATGAATTATACATCTTTCTCCACTCACATTGATCAAAGCTCTGTTCTTCTACACATATACAGAGGTGCATCTTGGACATTTACCACAGGGAATAAGCATATAAATAAAGATAATATTGTCTTCCACATATGACCTCTCTCTTTTCTATTTCTCTGCATTTTCTCCTTGTAATAGAAAATTAAAGGTACTGTTCAGGATTACCTATTAAGTTGTTCTCTTGAGTGGATCCACACCCTGCTAATAGGAGCTACATATTGATATCCAAAAGAAAAAAAAATTAACTGACATACTCAAAACTTTTGGAATTTCTTTATTCAGTCCCCCTGTTGCTTATATAATGCCACATACCCACCATTGTTAAACACCTAATACAGGTTACAGAATATCTGTAGTTGTTAGCAATGTTGATGTGGTTTCAATTAAGCAGACATTCTCAGACTTCACATTTACCTTTATTTTTATTTTTGTACTAGTTATATATGAAGGAAAGATGTCAATAGGGCAAAGTATTACCAAGGCTAGTGTCAAAAAAAATTTACAAGAAAACTGAAGTTGCCAGTATTTTGTGATGTAAATTAAAAAAAAAAGGTGACATTAGTGACAAATATTTTACCTGGACATTTCTATGAATATGAATTATATGAAATAATTTTAAATGCCACCAGGAAATATAGTTTTATATAATGACTGCTAAAATCTGAATCCACACAGAGCAAAAACTAAAAATGTGACCTTGTTTTCCCAATGTGACCTTGATTTCACAATTGCATAGTGTTTACTATTGTCATAGTATGGTCTACACAGCGAATGTGAAATACACTTCTTTAGATAAATGTTGCTTGTTTTCAATGGCATTCACCATCCAAAAATATTTTTGTATTTTTATGCAGCATGTAAAATCAGTGTCAGCTTAATATCATTATTGTCCATGTATATTGCTTAGATTCAGCTTAAAATACTTTTCAGAATCTCCACTGATTATCCTCTTTTCTATGTTCTCACCAAAATGTATGTAGCCTCTCAGTAACTATGAATTCTAAACCCCAAGAAAGCAAATCATTCAGGCATCATATGCATCTGAAATTACATAAAAAGTAACTACACTACGTTAGAGGATATGCTTACTTACTGGCATCAAAAGCATAGATTATACCTTGCATTATCCCACACTTATTTACATTGTATAGGTTCAGCCTCTCTTCATACTTTAAATTTAGCACACACTGCACTGTCTTTCATTTAAAACAAAATACAATTTATATGCATTATTGAATAGTTTTCATGTTCATAATTTGTAAACTGGATAAATCTTGTGAAATGTATAAACCAAATTATAGTGTAAATAGTATGCCTTTCCTGAAGGATTTTTGTTCATACATTTTAATTTAAATGTGTTAATAACTATCCATGAACTTTTGATAATATGTGTGTTGTTCAATTAGTAGATGACATGTTACTTTTCAGAGTATATTTGGTATACTTCTCCTTTACAGTTCTAATTCTTTCATTATAGGAAGCCCCATATGTTATGTTCAAGAAAAACCATGATACGTTTGAAGGGAATGACAAGTTTGAAGGATACTGTGTAGATCTGGCGTCAGAAATTGCAAAACATATTGGTATCAAGTACAAAATTGCCATTGTTCCTGATGGAAAATATGGAGCAAGGGATCCAGAGACAAAAATCTGGAATGGGATGGTGGGAGAACTTGTTTATGGGGTAAGCATACAAATTTTAAAGCAGGATTTAATTTATCATAGTATTAGTCTTTAAATAGGAAGTGTATGTGCATTTTATTTAACATAGGAGTCACAGAAAAGAAACACAATTCTGTTTCCGATATCTGTGATTTCAGTTATTTTCAAATGAAAAACAAATATTTCATGCAAATTCTACTATTTATCCAATTTATAACTTGTAGCATTAGAACATCCATAGTTTGCACATCCTTTAAAAATTAAATAGTATTAGAACTAATGTTAGAGACCGTGTATTCCTGCTAAATTGCAAAACTTAGTTGGGAAGAATATTACTCATTCATTTTCATGGAATGGTAGACGAATATTTGTAAAAAAAATAAGACTTTGTCTAGTTTGAGAAATGGAGAATACACCATCGTATATAAAACACATATAACAAACCACTACAGACAAGTACACAATCAGGCAATTCAGAATTTAAAAAGGCTTTTAAAATAAACACCAATAATAAAAGTTAAAAGCAAACATGGTAAGTTCATGACCTAAGAGCATTATGTTACATGGTGACTTGGAGAGGGATTCTTCAGAATAACATAACAGTTAAGAATTCTGTTGAGACAAAGATGTGATGTTCAGTGAAAATAGTTCCAGCAATCCCTAACAAATATTTACAGTATCTGTTATTACTAAAAGAAGCAAAAATAAAAGTTGTGCTTCCTGATGGCTGCAGCTGCTAGTATCTGCATTGAAAACAAATCCGAATTATTTAAGAAACTTTCCATTTCAGTGATGGAGTAAAAAAATATCCTAAAACTATCCAGGTGAGAGTATTTCTGTCAATGAACATAGAATATGCATCAACCTCCCTGTAAAAACTACTGCATACCACTTGGTCCATCCATAGCTGCAGTTTTTGCAATTCCAATACTGATTAGGGACTACAAAAAGGCTTTTCTAGAAATTCCATGTCTTTTTCTTTCTGTCAGCTTAGCTGATAAATTTTGTTCAAGTTTTATCTACCAGCATCAGTTCAGGGGACAACTCAACATGAAATACACTGTACTGTAGGAGTGTGGGAACTGGTGGCCCAGAGTTTTGTGTATTTCCCCTCCACAAGGGAATGGGAAGGTCATACAAGCCTCACAAATCTCTGTATGTTCTTGGAAGTTCTTGAAGGAAACAACTGCACTCCTGTCTTTAAAGAGTGGAAAAGCTGAGTGATCAACAAGCATGTATATCCACTTTATTGGCTTGGAAGCATCTGAACTCTCATGATCTTAAAAGACAATGAATATGCACTGTTTTACACCATTCTTTTTTTTTTCAGTTGTGAGAGATGTAACAAATTGTGAGAAAATGACCTTGCCAAAATGCATAGTTTCGGTGGCCTGTCATCTAGCTGAAAATTACAGATGAAAGTTGAAATTACGCTTCCATTTTCTGTTTGGGTTTGTTGTTTTTTTTAAATTCCAATTATCTTTAAAAATTTACCTCATCAAACCCAAACTGATTAGTTAGAAGTAAAAAGTTCTGTTAGGACACTCTTGCAGAGGTTCATGCCAGTACTGGAACGTGACCTGTGGCTGTTAACTGGAAGCAACAAAGTTCATAGGCATAAAGAACCTGTTGCAAATCAACTGCACGAAGAGGACATACCAGAATAACTGGACAACATTTCACTTTTCTTTTTTTTTTATAAAGGAAAAGAACAAGGTGAAAGTTCTTTGGAATTTTGATGGCTACGTTTAAAAGCTCCTGTACATCTATCTGTTTATGAAAGCTGAATTCTGATTGTGATTCTGGGAGGAGCTCTTGAAGTGAGCTGCAGCAAAGCTCTCAGACATGCTTTTTTAATCGAAGTAACTAATTGAAGTCCACTGTTGCCCAGTGCTCTAACATCCAAAGACTCCCTGAAGTTATATCTATCTTGGTATATCATGGCACCAAGTAATGTTCCTGGATGCTGGATTTACTTGACTAATCTTATAAATTGCAACAATGGCCACTGGTATATTTTTTGGCCTATAATTGCCATCCAAAACAATTTCTGAGCCCAAGTGGACAGTAGGATTGGGAGAGACAATTACCTATAAGCAGTTTGAATGCAGCCATACAGGTTTAGAGTTTGAATTACTTTCATAATAGCAAGAGAGTCTGTCCTGTGCAAGCTGACCTTCTGTTTGGCCAAGAGCTATTCCAAGAATGTTTAATGTACTTTTACAGGTGTTTCTTTAAATAAGATTGTTCTTTCTGTTACCTTATAAAAGTTTACTGCATAAGATTTTCATAGGGAACCCATGAAGAACATTTTCCCTGAAACTGCCTTGAGCCCTTGCCAGATGATTTACAAAGCAGTAGATTCCCTGGTCTATTCCACATAGAAAAAATAGAAAAATCAGTCAGCCAGAGACCTTCCTGCAAAGCATTAAGAAAATATAAGAAAATGTTCATCTTATCTGATAGATCCCCAAATCATAAACACAAATACTCCAAGTAGTTGGCTATGCTTCAAGCAAGTCTTTCTATATGCAGCCAGGATTGGGACAGAATTTTCAACTGAATTAGCAGGTTAACAAGATGTTTTGTTTGGGAAACATTTTACAGCTTCTGATTCCTGACCATATTAAAGGTTTAACAGGACAGTTTTGTTCTGGACAGTGATAATGGTCATTTTCTGTGCCACAAAAAAAAACAACAAACAAACCAAAAAACAAAAACAAAAAAAAAAAAACACAAAAAACTTCCCTTCCTCCTTTAATCTCTACACTGCACCTCAGTGCCTCAATGCCAGCAATACCACTTCACCTTATCCATGTTACTGAAAGTGGACACCTGCCAATTTTATGTTATGCCCTCCTGTTCTGGTATGTGGACACATCATATAATGCAGCTTGTTGTTACTAAAGCTTTAGTTGATTTTTCATCATGTCCAAAGGGAAACAGCTTATTAAGTTCTGTGGGGTACAGTTTTCTGTCACTGTACAGAAGGTTGTGTTGGAAGGTTGCTTATTTTCCTGTTCTGTTTTTAGGACTCTAATAAAAACAACCAGGAAATCTTGGTCATTGTCTCTGATGTATCCAAAGACCTGTGGGACTTTATAGGCCTTGATATTTAGCGCTCAGAAGAAATGCTGGCTGAGGATGAAATACCATTAAGCATGTCTAACAGTTGTTTCCAAGTGCACTGACAGTCAGTTCCAATTAAATATTTATTCTCCTGACACAGAATGCTCTTCTTGAGCTGCTTAACACAAAAGGTCACAACTAATTTACATTTAAAATCTGAGAAGCCATGAGCTTCTGAAGTTGAAACCACTTCATACTTTTTTATTATTGCTTTATTACCGTCATATAACTTGTACCAAACAAATTTTATCCACAAGGTTAATAATAATATATTCTTGAAGAGCAAAAATCTCATACCATCAGACTTAATCTTGTCCTATTGGATAATATTGGAAGGATCCAGAATCCATCTGTACTTGGCATTGATTGAAATGCTCTTACAGATGCAGTTGGCTCAATTGTGAAGTATCATTAGTCTTTGCCAAAACAGATTTCACTGGCAACAATAAAATTGTTTGCACCATTGTCATATTGTTAATTGTTTAAGTCCATAATTATATGGTGTACATTAACTAGGCAAAGCACAAACACTGATGATTATTATGCACAGCTATTTTCATTATTTAGCTTTTAGTGGCAAAGAGTTAATGTAGGCCTTAATGTGGCACAGAGTAGTCTTACAAAAATAATAATATAATCAGACTGGGGAGGATGCACTTTTTCCAGTTCTTTGACACTTAATTATGACCTGGCTGTGTACTTTGTCCCTTTATATTAATTGGCATTAAATGAGTTTATCTACATTATGAATAATCTCAGATTAGATTATTATTGTAATAAATTCCTATTTCTCATCTTTAACTCCTTAAAAGAGTGTAGGCAGCTAGTTCTGATGTAGTTCGATTTCTGTGTGTATTCCCTGAGTATTTAAATTACGTAAGATAAATATTATCAAGTGTTTCTCATACAATATGCAGTGTGCTAATTAGGTCTTTAAAATCTCCACAATTCACACTAAAATAGTGCTGTCATTTTTCCACTTAACATCATAAAAGCTAACAATCCTTAAGGATCTGTGTTTTAATCTCAATAGCAATCTGTAGACACAAAAAAAAACTCAAAAAAAAAACCCAAACAAAAAAAAAAGTGTTAGCAATTTTGAAGACCAGTGACCAAGTCTATTATTTACACCATGTTAATGAAGATACAAGCAGGTGACTAATACAGAGATTAGCAGTAGTAGATTACCATTTCCTGTATTCTTTCATTTAATTAATTTCAAGAATTCCACATTAGGCTTTCACAGTAGATGAAATTTAGACGTATTAAAGACTCTGTGGAAGGAGACAGTTCTTCCAGAAAAAAAAAAGGAATTTATGAGTGAGATGGAATACAAAAACATGCAGCAAAGCCAAGAGCCCAGAGCATTCTACAATCCTTAGACTACGGAGATAAGATTTACTTCACAGTTTTCAGGATATTTTAAAATATTTTTAGACATGTTATTTTTCTTCATATAATATTCATCTTCATAAAATATATATTTTAGTCAGACTTAATGTAATCACAATATTTTGAGAAGCCAGATTTTAAAAAATGCCTTGTATTACAAAATTAACATTAAAATTCTGAGAATTATCCATATTATCATGTTTACCCAAGGCTTTAACACTACAGATAATACCTGATATGCTTGCAAAAATATTATTTTAATTGTGTTGCTTAAACTCTAATGTCTTCACATAAAAATATGATGATAAGTATTTGCATCATAAGTATTTCAGAATGACAGATATAATCTGATGATGAATATATACCAATTTTAATACAAATTTGCATTTTGGAGCTATTGCACTGTAATGAGTCAGTTCTTTTGAATTATGCAAAATTGTACAGCTACCAAAATAGATTTAAATTTTAACTACATTAAATTACTTAAAATCCATAATATCTATATGACTCATAATGTGTAT
>JANHGL010002634.1:8577-58103 GCA_024611195.1 Ceyx melanurus | reverse complement strand
TGAGGGTGCTCTCTACCCCCTCATCCAGGTCATTGATGAATATATTGAATAATACTGGACCCAGTACTGACCCTTGGAGGACTCCACTAGTCACAGGCCTCCAGCCAGACTCTGCTCCACTGACCACAACTCTCTGAGATCTGTTCTTTAGCCACGTCCCAATCCAATTTATTACACCATAACTAAATCCCATATATGGGATTATAAGATTGGCCCAGAGTCTTTTCTTGTCCAATATTGGTCTAACTTGCTATTATTAAAGATAACAATAAAATTGGTACTGGTTAAGACTAGATGTACATTATGCCTCATACAGCCATCACATAAAATTACAGGTATTAAAATGGAAAATATGTTTTTTTACTTAAGATAAATATCTCTGTTAACACAAAATGTTTGCTTCTTAAATGAGAAACTTGTGAAAGTTCAAATGACTGCAGTAACTTGTAGATTAAATAAATCTGAGTGACAGGAACATTGTAATTCTAGAGCCAACATAATCCATGTGCAAAGCCTTTTGTATTTTTCTTTTTTTTCTTTCTTTTTTTTTTTTTTTTTCAAGAGGAAACAGAGAAAGCTAGTGATTTGCAGCTACCATGTTTTACCTTTCTCTCCAAAAAGACCAAATATACCTATTCAGTATTTTTGGAAAATTGTTTCTCATGTTAGGCATTTCCTAACATGATAACACTGACTTTGATGTTAAAAGAGAATTCAAACTTCTGTATATGTGTGATACATATTAATACAGTGGACACTGTTCTATAGATATTAACATTCAAGAGAAAAAGCATTTATTTGTATTTAAAATTCAAATACTCTCACTTCCATTGCCTGTTTCTTAATGATACATGTTCAGCAAGACGATGCCTTCTTGTTTTCTCTCTTTGTGGCTTAAGAGACAGGAAAATGTGCATTATTTTTATTCATGTTTAGATCCCTCTCAGGTCGCATTGTTGGAGGTGTCTGGTGGTTCTTCACGCTCATCATTATTTCATCCTATACTGCTAACCTTGCTGCTTTCTTGACTGTTGAGCGAATGGTCTCACCCATAGAAAGTGCAGAAGACCTTGCCAAACAAACCGAAATTGCTTATGGGACACTGGACTCAGGGTCAACCAAAGAGTTCTTCAGAGTAAGTTGGCATGCTCATTAAGAGCAGCTCTCCCTTCTGATTGATTTTATACAATTCTTTGACGTGTTAAATATTGTTACTTTGTAATTATATGTAATATAATTAATAACTCCTGAAATACCTTAGCTATGTTTTTACCCCCCAACACCATCTGTTGGGGTTCTCAGTTATTTTAGTTTGTGGAAAGCTTATTGATCCTGTCACACTAGGCAAAAGAGATGCCCCAAAGGATGCTCAAGTCACTAATAATTAAAGCAGCATTGCATTATTGATTCATCTGAAGCTACAGTACTGAAATGATGTGCAGCATTGAAAGACTATGATGATAAAATGGAGTCTTGCAAGTTTTGTTTCTGCTTATGAATTTGGCTTTGTACTTTTTGCTTTAGGATGCTTAGGAAATAGCCTACGTAGCCATTCATATGTCTGTGCTGTCTGTATTGATTACTTCATTTTCATTTGCTTTTCTGTATAAGTGTGGTTGGTATGTAATCCTCATTGTCTGCCAGCTGGAAAACAGGAAGCCTGGACATCACAAGGAGTGCATAATAAACAGTCCCTCCTGCTTTATTTCATGATCTAGCAGATGGAAGTTAAGCCTGGCTAACTGAACATGTGTGAGTTTAGTGTTTGAACATGGCTTTGAATAGATGTTGTGAGCCAGTAATCCTTCCTTGGAAATTACACAGTTTAGGATCATTATTTATCTGAAAGGTGCATTTTAGGGCATTTTTAGAAGAAAAGAAGATGAAGTGATAATTTCTTCTTACTGTCTGATTAAAAGGAGGCTGTTCTGTATTAGGTACTGCCATACACTTTAACTGTCTTCATCTTGGCGAAATTGAACTCAGTGAATCACTAACAAAATTGCAGATGGGATTTGTGAACTATAGACAGCATCAATTCAAGGGCAGCTGCTGAGTGACCTCCAAAAGGTCTGTACAGAAACAAACTGTTTATTGGAAGAGATATCCCATTAGAAGAATTTGTACATCTTTTCTGTTAGCTGTAAAAAGATGATACCTTATAAGATACAAATGGCACTTAACACACAATGGTTGAGCATTCACATAATGAAGCAGGCTAAGGAGTTTAGTTTAAGCTAGTCCTCTAAATTTCTTCTGTAGACACTAGAGAAAGAAAAGTATTCCTGTGAATCCTGCACAGGATTAAGTGTGTTACATAGAAAGAAATCACTCTTCAAAGTATCTTCTTTCTATCAACTCTAGAGAGGAAATTACTAGGATGCTTTGTACCTCATTTTTCAATGGATACAGTTCAGTGACAGGTTTCTAACCACACTTGTCTTCTTCTGTAGCCAGGTATACAACTAAATATTAAAAGCTTTCTTTTTACTCCAAGTGGTAGAAACTCCACTTGTGGTCCCTGAAAGCCCTGATCTCACATCAGATGTCTACAAAAAATTGCAACATTAAGACACAGAAACATATGAGTAATCTGGATGTCCATAAGTCCATGGGTCCTGATGGCATGCACCTACGGGTGCTGAGGGAGCAGGTACAGGTCATTGCCAGACCACTGTCCACCATCTTCGGTAAGTCATGGCAGACAGGAGAGGTGCCTGGGGATTGGAGGAGGGCAAACATCACTGTAATCTTCAAAAGGGGTAAGAAGGAGGACCCAGGCAACTCTAGACCAGTCAGCCTCACCTCCATTCCCAGAAAGATACTGGAGCAACTTATCCTTGGTGCTATCCTTAGGCATATCAAGGCAAAGGGGATCATTAGGAGCAGTCAAGATGGTTTTACCAAGGGGAGGTCATGTTTTCACCTATCTGATAGCCTTTGATGAGGACATATCCACTTGGATAGATGATGGTAGAGCAGTGGATGTGGTATATCTTGATTTCAATAGGGCATTTAATGCAGTCTCCCACAGCATCCTTCTGGCTAAACGGAGGCAGTGTGGTCTGGATGATCAGGTAGTGAGGTGGATTGGGAACTGGTTGAAGGAAAGAAGCCAGAGAGCTGTGGTCAATGGGATGGATTCTAATTGGAGTCTTGTAAGTAGCGATGTCCTGCAGGGGTCAGTGCTGGAACCAGTTCTGTTCAATACATTCATCAATGACCTGGATAAGGGCACAGAGTGCACTGTCAGGAAGCTTGGTGATGATACCGAACTGGGTGGAGTGGCTGACACATCAGAAATCTGTGCTGCTATACAATAAGACGTACACTGGTTGGAGGGTTGGGAAGGATGAAATTTAATTAAATTCAACAAGGACAAGGGTAGAGTCTTGAGGGAATAGAGTGGGGGAACAGAGGGGAAAGAACAACCCCAGGTATCAGTATAGACTGAGGACTTACCTATTGAAGAACAGCAAAGGGGAAAAGGATCTGGGGGTCCTAGTTAATGGGAGGCTGACCAAGAGGCAGCAATGTGCTCTTGTGGCCAAGAGGGACAATGACATTCTGGGGTGTATTAAAAGTGGCGTGGCTAGTAGGTCAAGAGAGGTTCTCCTGCCCCTCTGCCCTGGTAAGGCTACTTCTGGAGTATTTTTTCCAGTTCTGGGCCCCCCAGTTCAAGAGTGACAGAATCGCTTGATAGAGTCCAGCACAGAGCCACAGAGATTATGAAGAAAGTGGAACATCTCTCTTATGAGGAAAGGCTGAGGGAGCTGGGGCTCTTTAGCTTGGAGAGAAGGAGACTGAGGGGAGACCTGATCAATGTTTATAAATATAGAAAGGATGAGTGACAGGAGGATTCAGCCAGGCTCTTCTTGGTGATGCCCAATGAGAGGCCAAGGAGCAATGGGTGGAAGCTGAGGCATAGGAAGTTTCATGTAAGCATAAGGAGGAATTTTTTTCACAGTGAGGATGTCGGAACACTGGGACAGGCTGCCCAGGGGGGTTGTGGAGTCTCCCTACCTGGAGTCTCCCTATCTGGAGATATCAAAAATCCACCTGGATGAGTTCCTGTGTGAGCTCTTCTAGGTGATCCTGCTCAGGCAGGGGGGTGGGACTAGATGATCTTTCAAGGTCCCTTTCAGCTCCTGACATTCTATGATTCTATCATTCTATGAATCTGACGTTTCGAAGCCAAAATAAAGAAAAAGAAAGCTTTGATACTGTTAGCTATTTACTCTTATTTCTTGTCTTGGACACAATGAGAGATACATTTTTCCAAGCAGCTTGCACAAGAGGCAATGAATTTGGTATTAGCAGTTCTACTCAGAAAAGCCTTAATAAAAATTGTCATATCTTAGCTGACTGCAGGGGAAAGCTGTGATGTTCCCTTGTATGATAATAAGGAATATCTGCTGGTTTGCTTTCACTTTACAGACTCAGGTGACATGTGGAAATTTAAAATTAACAAATGAAAGTTTGGAAGAAGAAAACGTTCTTAAAGAGCAGATGCCTTGTTAGACTTCACATATTTTATTTTTGTCTCTTCATGGGCAAAGGAAAATCAGATCCTAAAAAAAATATTTAAATGCAACCTTTTTCAATTAATTTAGGGAATTGTTTCCTTTTACTCTTAGTAAAACTATTGTGAAACTATTATTTGTTGAATGGTTTTAGTTTTGAAGGAATGTGTCCTTTCTATGTTTACCTTATAAGGAATATGATGTTAAGATGGAAGAAATGATTGGGAAGACAAGTAAATATTCTTGGAATTATGCCTGATTCATTTCTTCTCTCTTTAGTGTTTTGTTTTGGTTTTTTTTTCTGTAAATTTAAATCCATGAAACTACATCAATGCAAAGCAAAAAGAAGTGGCTTAGCTTACACTCTGCTCTCAGTCACTATTATGTACATAAAAAGTAGCTGTGACTACACTGAAAAGAGGCAGGATATGATTATGGACATCATAGCTATTGTTAATTTAAATTTTATTATCTTTGATAGAAAGATGAACTAATGCATATAGACAGACTAAAAAAGCAAGGATAATTTATTATTTTCTGCTATATAGTAATTTTTTTGAACATTTCTGGTTAAATGCCACTTACTTTCAAGTTGGACCTACCTCCCTAACAAATTATTTTCTAAGTAGTGGTACAATAATTTAGTAATTGGTAAAAAGAAGTACCTGAGAGAAATTACTCGTACCTATAGAAAGGCTCAGTTTGAAGATTTTTAAAGCCATTGTCTATTTAAATAATATGTAGATTATAGGATCTAACATTTATTTAAATATTCTAAGGAGCCTTGTTTTGAGGCTTTACAATAATCAATATGAAAAAGCATGCCTGTTGACTCAAACAAAAGCTGAATTGAGCAATGAGTTAAAAAGTCCTTTTAGCAGCATGCATAAGAGAAGACAAGTGTCATCTGTTATTAAATAAAACCACTGTATAGTGTTCAGCTGACACACTGCTGGTTTGCATGTATGTATCCCTGTTGCTGGAGGAAGCTAAAGAGTTTTGGAGTTAATCTAAATAGCATGGAAAGCTTCTCAGCCTGGCAGCATTTCCTTCCTGTTTCTCAATGAATTTTTTGTTTCTTTGTTGTTGGTGGCTTTGCGCTTTTTGATTGTTGTTGTTGGTTGGGATTTTTTGTTGTGTTTGGGTTTTTTGGTGGCGGTGGGTTGGTTTTGGTGGTTGGTTATTTTTGTTTTGTTTTGTTTGTTTTTTATTTGTGTTGTTGTTTATTTTTTGTTTGGGTTTTTTCTGGGGGGGGGGGGTGTATTGTTGCTTGAGTCCTTAATGCACCCTAAGCCACAAATTCCTGCGCATTCTCTGAGCAAGCACATTTCTTATTCAATTATTGTCAGGATCAGCGTATTTAAAATACATCCACTGATACTGAGGTTCTAAAAACATAATACTTCTCTTAGAGAAATGCTTAAGGACATTTTGTTTCTTTTAATGGTATATTTGGTCCAGTTTGCTCTTCCCATCTTTTGTTGTGTACCATGTCTTTACATTTGCAAATTTTCTGAATGTGAATTGAATTAATTCTGCACTCTGAATTATGAAAACAGAAATCTTACTTAAGCTTTTGTGGTACTGATGGTATAAGAAGTGGATGTTAGTGCTGAGAAATGCTTCAAGGTTTAAGTCAGTATTTATGAGGAGATATTTTATTATTTCTCCTTCACATATAGGTTTATCGGGGGTATCTATTTCATGTTTTATTACCTAAAACTTTACAACACTTTGACTGTGTGAGCTGCCTCAGTCTAACAGTAAATTCAGGTTTTAGCTTTGTGGTTATTTTATTGTGACTGATAGAGGGTTAATTTGACTTAGAAATAACATCTGATATTATTGTATTGGTATTGTTATTTCTTGTTTATTTTACAATAATCATGGAATTCAAAGAAAATCCTTATCCAAGTATGATTTTATCTTGAACAGTGCCATTCTGAAATGTTGCAACATTCTCTTTTAATTTTCTCCAGAGGTCAAAAATAGCAGTGTATGAAAAGATGTGGACCTACATGAAATCAGCTGAGCCATCAGTGTTCACTAGGACTACTGCAGAGGGAGTAGCTCGTGTACGCAAATCCAAGGGCAAGTTTGCCTTCCTGCTGGAGTCCACCATGAACGAATACATAGAGCAACGAAAGCCATGTGACACCATGAAAGTGGGAGGAAATCTGGATTCGAAAGGATATGGCGTAGCCACACCGAAGGGTTCTCCATTAAGGTGGGTGGAATAGTATAACAATATAAAATGTGTTGTTATAGTATTCCACCTTCCCTGATGTCCCTAATATAGCTCTTTTTGTTTTGTGTGTGAACATGGTATGTTATTTTTCTTTTCTTCCATTTCATATTTTTTGATCAACAAAGGTAATCATTTCTAATTGCAATATGGATTTAGCAGCTATAGTTGACATATCTTTCAAGGCCATATAAAAACCAAACTGGTTGAACACTAGCTACTTGAAGTAAGGCTCAATAAAATTAACATCAGCTATTCTATTCCATCAGCTTTTTTCATCAAATTCAACCCTTTATAGCAGTATTATGCCTACCTTATCTGCATCAGTATCTGCATCAATAATGTGCCTACATTTTATGTTTTGTTAATCTTGGCTATTAATTTCTGAATAAGAAGGCTCTTGTAACACCTTTTTTGAAATGTCATCACCTGGAGGAGATTAGTCCTTCCTTAAAGCGACTTCATTAAAGTACATTCTGTTAAAGCATCTTCTTATTTAGAAAAAAAAAAAAAAAGTTTGTGTTTCCAGCATTATGCATTTCAGTACTGCCTTCAAACTCACCAGTATTTTGTTTATCATGGTATCAGATGCATTCTGTCAAGTAGGAGAGTTTTTGATTCAAAGAACATAATTTTCTTTTCATTCAAATTGGCAGGAAAACAGAAGTGAGGTATTAGTTCTGTGTGAAAAATAGAAGTATTTACTGTTGTGTTGTCTTGAATTTTTAAGGCAAACAAAACTTGCCTTTTTCCACTGGCAGACCTGACAATGTTATTCAAAGCTAGCAGACTGAGGGATTGTGGCTTGTGGAGTCTTACAGCAATAGGGCACATGTGGGTAGGAGACAGGGAATGACCCTTGGAGCAACCAGAACTCAGCTTCTCAAGTTCATGCTCATACGAAGGGATTACAACAGCCTCTAATGAAATAGATTCACAAAGAAGATGAATTAAGTTGAAGGGAGGAGTTGTAGTAAGAAGGAGCCATAGTCATGTGCAGGAAATAACTAAGGAGGTACCTGCCTAGATCTGTGACTGCAGAGGAGGCATCAATACCACTATGCATATAACTAGACTGACTCTGAACTCACCAGTTTAACCTGGGCATAATACCACAAACTTCAATACCTTCAACTGTATTACATGGATGGAAATAGGAGTATCATAAGAATCATTTCAATCTGCATCAAAATAAGATTTGTATGTGCAAGCAAAAATCAAGCAAGTTATTTCGGTGATTGTGAAATGTTTGTCTTTAAGATTCAGTATCTCTCAAATTTAAAAAAATGCCACTTTCACTGCTGAGTAAAGTAGTAAGAGAGCAAAAGAGAGGGAAAAGGGTAATAATAAAAATATTAATTATGAAGAAAAGCATACCCAGAATTCATGGGGTTGTTAAAGGTATAAGGTAGGAGATAATAGGAGAGGCTGATCTATTATTTGCTATACTTTGAAAGCATTTTTTATTTTATACTCCTAATAGATTACTATCTCCTTAGTGTTTCAAATAACCTAGAAGTACCTGGTAGACAGAACTACAGTTTAGTGGAGCTGTGTTCCTTTGTTAGGGAAATGCCCATTGCTTACACAATCATGTTTTACTGTGCCAAATCTAGGGCAAGCTTTTAGGAATCACTTTAGCTGTTGTCATATATATCCTAGCTATTTGCTCTAAGAATGCTTTATGGTATTCTTCAGTCCTTCTCATGTTTTTCTGCAGAATATCCAACACCAGCAACAAGAAACAGCCTGTTATAATGAGCACTAGTAGCCCGTGGAATTTGGGTTGTGTCAAATTTGCCTTATTTCAGGTGCATTCAATTGGCCAGATAAAAAAATATCTAGGAGTAATGAGGACGAGAGATAAAGCAGCTAAAAAGAAGAAGGACTAGTAAGCCAGTTTAATGAGAACAGGAGGAAAAGCATGATCAAGGATCAAGTGTGAAATCCTCATTCTATCTCATCTAAAGACCAAGATCCAAGTTTCAGTGGCCACATTTTCAGTCATTTATTTGGGGTTGGCAACTATAATTAGGGGTTTAGGTTTTCACATCCCACCTTCAAATGTGTTTCAAATTAGGGAAATAGGGCAAATCCTACCCAACCTGAAAATTGGACCAAATCTTCTTTCAAGCTGTCTTGTCTGACTGTCCATGTTCCTGCCTTTCCTGAGCTTTTCTTTCACATGTGCTTAGCTACTTGTTCTCCTGCTGCACCCCATTCCCTCTCCAGCCCCAATGACTAACCTCAGGGAGCACATCAGTGCTATTTACCTGTTACAAACATTAAGCGACCCACTTAATGTTCTGCACAAAAATGAAGAATAAATAATACCTCTACATTTGTACCACCACTTCCGTATATGTCTGTGGACAGTAGTGCTTACTGAAGAAAAGCTTCATACCTTTGTCCTTTTAAACAGAAAGCACTCAGATGTAAATTATTAACTGCATGCTTCAGTATTTTCTTAATTGTTTGAAATTTCAGAATATGCTGGTTTTGTTATTTTGACTTCATCCCACATGATAGTGTTCCTGTTACTGACCAGATGACACATAACTGCTGCTTGCACAGATAATTGAAAATATTGAACATGCCCATCTATGATGGGCAAACAGGCTAAGATCATTACATAAATTAGTCAAAACACATAATTTGCTATGGAAGTTGTAAATTTGATATTTAACAATAATAATTTTCTGTTTGAGTTATGTGTAGAACACAAATTACTTGACATAGTTCACAAATAGTTACAAGTAGCATATAAATGTTAAACACTCACACTCTATTGGGCTATTTGGGAATAGGGGAAAAGTATCAATTTTTTCATATGAATTATTCATATCAAATTATTTGCTAAACTCATTGAACACCTATTTCACTAGATATATTCTAGTCTTAATCCTTCTCCTACTTATAATGATTATATATCAGGGTTGGTTTTTTTTCACTGAAATATAATAAAAGCTGCATAAAAAATGTTTTGAGTGTATGGAGAACCAGATAAGATATATTTTCACACATCTATCATTCACAGAAATCAAGGTAATCTAAATCAGACTTAGTCCTGCAGCACAGGACTAGCGATGGTTTCCTGCCATCACATCACCAGGAGCATGGTCATTACAGAGCACACAACCATCACTTTGCTCAATGCAGATGAAATCCACTGTTCTGACTGATCCAGGCACTGGTCTCTCTGTTGCTCATGACCCTACACATGAGCAGGGTAGTGGATTTTAATTTTAAACTCTTCCTTATTGGGTTCTACGCTACAATCTCGCAGTGTTCAACCAGTATTTATTGGCTAATTGGAATTGTTTATTCTCTGTGCTGGTGCATTGTTAGGATTCATGCTTATCACTGGATGGAGGAGAATGGGAAATGCCTGATGTGTGTTTCTTTTAAGCCCTTTGGGCAGTACCATGTTACACATCATGCATGTCTCCTTCCTTCCTTACATTTCAGTGATAATAATTTATGTGCAATATTGTAAAAGACTGGCATATTTTAAAAGGGTATGGAATTGAATGAGGGCAAAGGCTCTCATCACAACAAAGATGAGTTTCTCTTATAGCACTATCCAGCTGTTCTTACTGTTTCCTCCTACTACGGTAGGTATTCACCCAAAACTACTGTGTAGTAAACAGTGTGAATTAATGAGATTTTTTCTTCAACGGTGGTGTTTTCAAAGGTGGTTAAGAGAGTGGTACTTGTTTGCTTAGCAAGACCTGTTTTTGTAAATGTGTTGCCATTAGAAGACGTTCTCTTGGCCAAACTTCTGGCCATTGTGGATCACCCCTGGCTTGTCTACCTTGCCACTTGCAGTAATCTTTGTTTCTAGAAGGCAATATCTGGAGATATTGTACTATAAAAATCCTATGTCTTGCATGCCTCTGCTTTTCTGTTTTAGATATGTAGGCATCATAAGCAAGTCTGAATAGTGATGAACATGAAAGAGTTCTTTAAGAAGTAATGATGAATGAAGTAGGGGCAATATGTCTTAAAGGTACACTAAAAGTTTTTTCTACTTTTTGTGCCCTGAAGCTGTTTGATGAAAAGATGAATGACAAGTTGGGGAAAAAAAAAAGAAAAAAAGAGGAGCTGTTGTCATTGTTTCTGTGATTGTTTTAACTAAGGACATTTGGCTGTCCTGTCCTGCAACTGACAGTATGCAGCATGGACAAGTGAAAACTGCTCAGGTCTTGAGTGTCTCATGGGACACATTGAGTCCAGTAAGCTGAGAGTGGCAGGATTTGATCTAGCAAAATAATAAACAACAGTTTATTAACAGTGTTTATAACAGTGAATAGGTATGTGGCTGTTTTTTAGACAGTGGTGATGGCTGTTCACCAACCTGATGAAATCCAGAGCTATATGAAGTTCCTGCTATTGCAATTATGGTTAATGTTTATAGATAAATGTGGAATTCTACATTTCATCATTCGACTCTCTATTTATGTAGTAAAGAAATAACTCTAGTTTGACTTTAGGAGGAATTCTTTATGTTATGGAGAGGAAGGTAAAAAAGTCCACATGGTGATATCTGCTGATTCTTTGCAGTGTAACAGTTGATAACATGAACTGACTCTTCTCACTGACTGTGGTGACAGAAATGTATCTATTCTTTAATGTGTTTGTATTAATATAAGGTGAAATGAGGGAAATGCATCAGTGAAGCAAGTGATGCAGATGTAATTTTCTGATCATTCTAGCAACTTGTGTGAAGTGCAAAGTACAATGCGAGTGGAGCTCTGGGTTTTAGGTTGAATCTCTTGCAAGGGAGGAGTGACCTGAGAGTGCTTAAATCCAACATTGTATGGATTCTCCTGGTTTTTATAATTGTGCAATGTCTGAAAGAGATTTACCCTATTGAGTTGATGTGAAGGAAACATTTTCTTGACTTACCATGTGAGTTTATCTGAATAACGTAAAGACTTTTACCTCCATTTGAAAGCAAGGGACAGTGGAGAAAACAAAAATATCTGCGTAGTTATGGGGTGTTCTGTTGATACTTAAAGGAACAGTATTTTATTCAGGAGTTTCGCTTACCAAGATAGTACAAGGTCATATCTTTCTGTGATACAGAATGATTTGAAAGCTCAAATGTGATCTGTAACATTTTATGCATATTGTAAACATTATTCTGTTTGACTGATGGTGTAGATAATATTAATAATTTTGCATAATATTCTTCCCTTCACTGTAGGCATAACAAGATGTGAATTGTCACCTCACTACCCATTCGGTGACATACCTTATAGCCTGAATATTTCTCAAGCAGATCAGATCCTTCAGAGCCTGTTGAATTTTCTGTCAACTAAAAATAACATTTACTATATAAAAAGGCAGAGAGTGGGCCACTGCTTAACAAGGAATGTAAAAGTCAAGGGTCAAAAGAAGATAAGAGAGACAATGACAATGAATGTTAGCAAGTTTTTAACTTCACCTGAGCCTGGGAGGCATACTTAGTTTCTGTTCCCTAGATTATTTCTGTCTAAAACAAGAATATCTGTTTTAAAAAGTAACAATAAAGCCTTGAGGCCTTGAGAACAAAAATCAGAATCCCAACTTGCTCTGCTCCCTAGTGTGAAGATACTCAGTTTGAAAAAAAAAAAAAAAAAGGCAAGCAGAAATCTGGAAAACTACGGGTTGATTAGTTTAACATTATATCCAGGTAAAATAATGGAAAAACATTATGTACTTCAGTATTAATTCATGTCAATCAAATAGCTGTGGTAAAACAAAAAAAAAACCTAACAGGCCATAGTCTTTTAGATTAAAAATACAATTGTCAAAAGTTATACACAGTTGTGACTTTTTTGGGAATATTATTAGTCATTTCAAGTAATAAAACATAATATTCTGGTTAAAAATAACATTTTTCATCCCCAGTGATGCCTATTTAATTAATTTTAAAAGAATACTATTAAAAAAAAAAAAAAGGAAAATTTGATGACGGTTAATGAGCTGCATTACAAGATGTATGAGCAGATGTAGTTAAGCAAAATCTTCTACTTAGAGGTGTTTTGCCCTGTCTTGCAAATTTTACATATAAAGAAAGGCAATTGTACTAATCCTGACTTAAGTTACCAAATTGCAGTGAAGAGCACTGTTATTGAGAGATTTTTCTGATATTTCTATCTTTAGAAGAAAACAACTCATTAGTGTCCATGATGCCACCCTCACATAAATTTCTCTGTCCTGGCGGAAAAAAAAAAAAACAAACAAAAAAACCCAAAGCAACAACAACAAAAACAACCAAAAGCAAAACAGAAAACAAAGCACATCAGTATATCTTTTAAGTACTTCAAAGATTCATCTCTGAACTACTTTGTCCCACAGAGCCTATTTCATCATTGCCACTTGCAGGAAGTTTTCACCTTCAGACTTCAGGTGAGATTTATAATTGAGCAAAAGGTCTGGAGGAGAGAGAAAATTTCCATGGTCTGGAGGAAAGAGAAAAAGTCACAGGAATTCATACTGTTACCATTTCTGTTTTCCTATACTAGAATAAGATTAGAATCAAGTGATGGAAGGCAAAGCTCTTCTGAGAAGCCCAGCTCCCATTCTGGTCATACAGTCACATTCTGGTACCTCTCTGCTAATATCAGTCTGCTCCTTACTCCAGGGAATGTCCCAGGATTTTAGTGAGAACAGTTGAGAAACGAGGTACTTCTGAGGAGTGAAAGGACAAAGAATGGAAATAGTAATAAAAGTATTGCCTAGAAAGGTATTATTTTATGCAGACATTTAAATGGCACTATAAATTTTTAAAATAGCACTAAGTATAAAAAGTGAGATGACCATTCTGTCTCTTAAGCATGAGAATTGGTTTAAACAGTACGATGAGTCTTTTTTTTCTTCTTTTTTTCTATTTTTTTCAAAATATTTATACAAGAACTTTGTCCTTCTAATACTAGTGATTACTAAAGGTTAAAATTCTGTCCTCTCATATAGAAGCACTTCTTGGGCCAGTATATGGTAGTAATCACAAGGACAAGTTTTACAAGAGGCTTGATTTTTACAATCAGAAAGAAATCAAGTCATGTTTGTTTGTGGATTTTACTGGGTTTTTTTAGTATCAAATCTGTCCAAATAAAATTTGTCAGGCTGTTCACTTCTCTGTCAGGTATAAAGGGGAATATATTTAAGTATAAACAGTGACCTTTCCTAAAACTATCATTGAAGACCTAAAAGTCTCAAAAATACTGATACTCTTGCTGTGCACACATCTTTCTGACTCGGTTGGTTTTCAAGGTCTGATAAACATTAATCCTCAGAGTGTGCCAGTGGGATACAAAAGGGTTATCATTGTTTCCAATCTATAGATTCTCTGAGGAACAAACTACATCTTGACACGTCAAAAATAAATGTATCCTGACCTTTTCCCTGCCATTTCCCCTGTCCCTCATAAAGCAGCTCAGCAGAGGGCAAGATGCAGCCCATTATATTTTTTAACAATGCAACTCATTATTTCTTTCTTTTCTTTTCATGAGAACTCTCTGACTGTTTAAGTGTCAATTCTCAGGAAACTGTTAGGCTTCAGAATATGTATTCATTAAGGGCACAGGCCAGCTAGCCTTTGAATTTGATGGTACAATTCCTGCCAAGTAAAAGGCCTATCCCACTAAGATAATCATTGTCCAGGTAAGCTGTAGGTAGACTAAAGGAAGGGAGCAAGCCACTGAAAGGCATCTCAGCAGCTCATAACAATACCTCTCTGTGGAATTGACATTTGGGAAAAAAATAGCACCTGGAAAACAGTTTACAGTTAATCTATGTGGTTGCAAAACTGCCCACTTCCAATTCACAGTAAGTACAGATGGACCTGAGAGGATACAAAATGTCCATTTAGTCTCTACGCAACCTTGGTTCTTGTGAGAAATCCCAAACAAAATGTAGCCAGTAAAGTTTATTCTTTCTTATAGTTTCTTTGAGCTGAGAACAGTATCTTAGGCTGGCACACTGTACAAGAGAATAGGCATTAGGAAGGAAAGAACATCCCATAATTTAAAGATACGACCAAAGAAAAAGCACAAAACAAGATTCTAGAATTTTAATATATAACTTAAGCTACTCAGTGTCTTGGCTTAACATCTCTAAAATGCAGCTATTTTCAGTATCATTAAGATATTTATAAGGTGCTAAGGTTCCAGATAAAAATGGCCATATGTGCATCTCACTGAACAATACAAGTTTAAAAGATTATATAATTAAATGTGGTCTTGTGGCCAATCAGTAATTATTTCGCTGAACTTACTCTCTGCCTTTTGTGTGGTAGGAAGTAGAGTCAAAACTGCTGATCTTCAACTATATCTAGATATCCTTTGCTTAAGTCTCTGTATTTTTATAGCTAGAAGCCTTACTCCCATTTTCTGCCTTACTTCCTCTATTTCCCTTTCCAGTTAAGTCACTAAGAGCTTAAATCAAATCTGAAAATTCATTTAACTCCTATTTAATGTTATTTTTTAGCAAATCATATGTCACTGAATGAACTGTGTTCTCTTTTGTTGAGTGAGCCTTTCTTTTAGACCATGGCAAGATTGGCAGTTTTCTATAGAAGTTTGACTACAGTTTTCCCTGCACTTTTATAAAGCCAAAAGTCAACTGGATGAAAGTCCAAGCCTGACCTGATATGGATACCTATTTTATTGTTACACTTCAGTTATTTTTTATACTCTAAAGGAACACATAAAAAGAATAATCTGCCTCCAGGACGTAGACAAGACAGAGGGGTTTTTTGTTCGTTGGGTTTTTTTCCCCTCTCACATGGGCAGGAATAGCATCTGTGTGCAGGAAGATTCAGAGCCCTTGCATCTTCCATTACTAGCAGCAAGGATGAATGAGGACTGCAGGTGAGAGCAACCAGAACATCTGTCAGTCCATGTGTTAACTCCAGAATAGACTTTTTCTGTACATATTTACACATTAGGCTTATTCCAGTCTGTGGCTTCTATAGTTCCATTTAGTGCAGCCAAAATTTGCAACTCTGTCTTAAGGGAGCCCTTTACATTTAGAACGGATTCCTTGGCATGGATGCAGGCACCTGATTTTGCACACAGGAGTGTGGAAACTCTTATCTGCATTTTATGCTTTGTCATTTATGAAGTTCAGATCTATCTTGGATCTTAAAAATATGAGTTGATGGAAAAACTCATCAGACCTGGTTGGAAATCTGAGTTGTTTCCTGCAGGTTGTCTTGACTTTTTCTGAATATGTCACATCACCCAATTTCAGGTGCCTAAATGCAAACTTTAGCATGTAAATTTTCAAATTTTACATTTTCAACACAAATTTTGAATTTGAAGGTTTCCACAAAAGTAACAAGAAACAGTAAGAGCCGGGATGTAGTCTGATAATAATTTATTTGGTTTTAATTAAAAAGATAATGTCCTTCTGTGTGCAAAGCTGTGGGACCACTTGACATTCAGATGCTCTGCACTAAAATCCATGTCCTCAGATTTTAATCAGTATATGATACTTCGATTATATTCTATACCTGCTAATGATATTTTTTCCTTTAAATCCACATGAACGTCTGACAATTAGTTCTGCAGAGCTTAAATAGTGTGAACTCAGTCTATGAAAGTGTAGTTGAAAGTGAACAGAAAGACATCACAATGTCTTGAGGATTTAGTAATTGTTTCCTATCACAGTTAAATAAGGAGGTTGCTACTTTTGGCATCTCTTCCAGATAGTGGGAAGTTTTCCAAGGCAATTTCCAATTAGAGTGCTTTTCAGTTCATCCAATTTGTAGGCCACAAGAGAATATAATCGTTGCATCAAATAAAATTTTTGCAGACATTCAGACAACATCTAGAATACTGCATCCTTTTTTTTTTGGTCTCCTAATTCAAGAAAATCTTGAAGGAATTTCATTGGAAGTTAGCCAAGACTGAGTGGGACCTGGAGTGTCTGCCCTGTGAGGAGGAGCTGGGCTTGTTCAGCCTGGAGTAGAAAAGGCTTTGGGGGACACTTAACAACAGCTGCAGTGCCTTTGGGGACATCTTCAAGGATATGGAGCCAGGCTTTTCACAGCAGTAGAAGGTGAAGAGGTAAGAGAAAATGGGCATAAACTGAAACAAGAGTTCCGACTGTATGTAAGGAGGAACTTCATCCACTGACTGCTTGAAGACAGTCTGACAATGACACTAGATGCCCAGAGAGATTGCACAGTCTCCATCCTTGGAGGTTTTCAAGCCGTAACTGGATTAAGTCCTGAACAGATTGGTCTGACCTCAGGTCTAACCTTCCTGTGAGCAAGAAGTTGAATCAGACACTTCCTGAAATGCCTTCCAGACTGCACTATGCTATGATCCTTTTGGATAGATGGATATGAAAAGGACATCTTCAGCCATCACATTCAATCTCCCAGAACTACAGGAGTATTTGGAAACTTGTAGGGCCTTATGGAGAGGGATGTTTTTTTAAATAGTCAGTCTTCTCTCCAGCTTGTACAAAAGCTGCTCCTGACTGATAGGCTTCAGTTATTATTTCTGTGAATCAAAAGTCATTCAGATTGTTCTCATATAAATCTCATTCGGTGAAAAAAAAAAAAAAAAAAAGTGAAAGTATCTGAAGTCAGTGAAATGAGTACCAGTGCTTAGTATCTCTCCTTTGCCAGAGCAAAGGGAGCCCTTAATTTCTTAAGCAACCTTATATGGCTGACTTACAGCATAAACCTCTAAGAGAGGGATCAAAAGGCAAAGTATTTTTTTGTCGTTAGAGTCAGATAACCCAGATTGGCTGTCTCTCACTTTTGGCAGGTTATGTGGAAAAATTAAGTTAAAGACTGAGTTGAGTGAATATGCACATAAGAGATTTCCACTGGGAGGCCAGAAGGATAAATTCTCTATGAATACTTACGTGAAAAAGCCCAAAGATTTCTGAGTGACAATCAGTGTGGTTGACAGAAGTCATCTCATACTCATGATCTTAATTATGATCCTGCCTCCATTTTTTGGAGGTCTTGGAGGTGATCAGTTCACTTTCGCATTTCATTTTCACCTTGGAAATTGGGGGTAATGACAATTGCCCATCAGTCTCAGAGAGAGTGTAAAGATTAATAGCATAGTGTTTATTGTGCTGTAAATATTTAAAGTCCATTTCTACTTTAGATGTTCATATAATTATTTCAAATCGATGGAGGCGAGTGCCTCAGAATAAACCCTACAGTAGATTTCTCAGTGTCTTTGATCTAAGACTGTTTTGGAGACAAAACAATAAGGAAAAATGTGACTTCAGCTGATGGTCTGTTGAACAGTCTATGGTCTCTGACAACATGTTGTTTTGTGTTCCCTTTGGAAAGCGATAGCAGATATCTCTATCACCAGCAGACCCTGCTCCCTCCAGCCTTCTTGATTAAGATTGGCATATGGGCATGTATTCAGGAGAACAGCAATTACATTGGTTGGATCTCTATATCTACTGCAGAGATCTATTAGTAGTTTCTGTACTTTGTTTTCTCTATAGCCTGGCTTCTTGTATTTGAAACATTACAAGCATGAGTATTACACTATTGACATGACTGTGCTCAGTATGACTGGTCTGAGTGCTGGTGTATTTACATTTTCTGCTGTGTACATGTCTGTACCGATGGTGGCAACATAATAAAGTTGGTTGCCAGAGGGATTGATTGCCCTTGTCTGATAATTTCACCTGATCTTGGACTGATGTTCAGCTGGCTTCAGGGCATTTTAATTATCAGTACACTGGCTATTGGATGAACAATCTTATATGATTGCAGGCATCATTTATGTTTGTCTCGGCCTATCAGATCTTCCTCATTAACTTCCGCAGTAATATTCAGACAGAAAGGCCTAGGAACTCTTCCAGCTAATCCACATTTTGGCTGCTGGCCAAATAAGGCTTTATATGACACAACTGTAATTGCTTCATTTGTATGGTATTGATCTGCTATTAGGCAAAACACAGGCCAGCATTTCACTAAGACTCACGTTATGTAGTATTATTTGTTGTTTGCATTGCTGTTCCAGCTAGAGTTCCTATCTGGGGAATGGACACCCATTTTTTTTCTCTCAATCTCTGTTTCTAATTAAAATAATGAACTTCAAACTGTTTGCATTATAATTAGGCCAAAGTTTAAGAAACTATCTCTTAGGGGGAATCTTTCCATTTACTGCCTTCTTTCTAATTCTTCTTTATGGAAAACTGCAGTATGGAGTCATGGAGAAGCACATAGTGTGACAAAGTTCCTTCGTGCCTTTTCTCAACCTAATTTTAGATCCAATAGCAATGTATCAGCTGTGTGGATCTTATGAAGCAGTCTGTTTCTAGCAACAGTAAAAATCAAGCATCCATCCCAATTTCTCAGTGTTGTAAATGGCTTTTGACATGGTGACCATGTTACATTAATAAATTAATGGACATTGATGTCAAATAATGAATTCCCTTCAGAAGAAAACTGCTCTTTTGCCCTATAGCTTTCCCATGCAGAGTTGTTTTCCTTACTAGGAAAAAAAAAAAAAAAGCAGACTGGTTCTGTTACAGCACTTTCAGTACCATGGAGTATGCTGATGGTATCTGGATTTGCAGTCATATCAAGTTCCATTCTTATTAATGTGAGACTGGGACTCAATGGCTGGAAAGTCTAACGAGACAGGCAAAAGATTGGTGCTCACTGGAAAGAGCACCTAAAAAGTGGGTTTGTCTCTAAAAGAAAATTTACTCTAGTTTAAACTGATCTTATTTCAAAACCGTCACCCCTTGTCCTGTCACAACAAGCCCTGCTAAAAAGTCTGTACTCATGTTTCCTATAGGCTACCTTTAAGTACTGAAAAGCTGCAATAAGGTCTTCCTCTCTGTGCTCCATACTGAACAACCCCAACTCTTGGCTCTTCCTCCATAGGAGAGGGGTTCCAGCTCTCAGACTATTTCTGTGGCTCTCTTCCAAACATGCTCCAACAGATACACATCTTTCTTGTGCTGCGGACTCCAGAGATGGATGTGAATACTCAAAGTGAAGTCTCACCATAGCAGAATAGAGGGGCAGAACTCTCTCAACCTGCTGGCCACACTCCTTTTGATGAATTCAACCGAATCTAGCTACTCTGAATTCCTGAGAACAGCAATAGCAGTAATTTATTTTTCCAGTTGCAGCTGCTGAGGAAATGACAGAAGGCTTTTTTTTCTCTCACCATAGCCCTTGCCACAGATAGCTATGCCTCTGTCACCCTGAGAGTGGTTAAATGCAACCCATTTTGTATTATGCTTCTCTGAAGACATTTCAGAAACATTAACTAGGATGGAGGACTTCTGTAACCTTTTATGAAGCATTTTAAGCTGATGTTGAGGTAGTTTGAGAAAAATATGTGCAGAGATGTTTGGTTGAGTATATTTGCTTATAGAAGTCACTCCATCATTATGCCTGATGTTTTTTACCATTTACAAATCTTAAATTAACTTCTTAAATTAATCAGTTGCTTTAATGATGTCTTGCTGCTTGCAAGGACAAAAATATAAAGAGTAGAATAACAGGGGAAGACCATGTCAAATATAGATCCTCTTATAGTCTTATTGTTATATTTTCATAAAGGGTGGGATTTAGCCTAGCAAAAATTAAAAACTGGCAGTCTGATAGTGAAATATTTTCAAATATTGCCAAATTTGAACCAGTCTCCAAGAATGACAGACATGTTCAATACAATACTGCATTAATAAAGATATTTAATTTATTATATTTGCTGCCCTTCTACTCGTTGTAAAGAACTTACCTTTATATAGCACATGAGACATGGGGCTGGTGAGGAACCAGAAAACCTAATTTGTGCAATGAGTCCAGCAGGATATTTTACTTTCCATTATTTGTATCAAGAATCAGCAGTGAGTTTTGACTGTTTTTGAAGGTCATTTTGAAGGTAACATTTCTTCTGGGGATAGGTGATTCAGTCCAGGGCTGGGTCTTCTTGTGGATGAGAGCTGTGAAATGATCAGCTCAATATTTCCGCCACTGCTGGGAAATGTTGAATGGAGTGAAAAATTAGAAGCTGCTTCCTGCTTTGGAAGATTTTGGTGTCATCAAATCCTCTTCTGTGTAGGGTGGCCAGAGTCTGCAATCTTAGTAGGCTGTCTGGTAATCCATCAATTACATCAAATGGATGGAGATGGATATAAAGAAGGAACATTTTTTTAAGTTATAAGGAACCATAGTCTGTTTCTATTCAATAAGCACTTAATTGCATCCAAACAAGATATGTTTTTCCTAGCCTCATTTTCAGTGAAAATGGCCTCTCTGTTGTATTCAGAAGCATAAACTTAAAATTACTTATAGATATGACTAAGATATTATGTAAAAGAAAATTTAAATCCACTGGCCAAAACCAGTAATGACGAATAATATTTTCAGTCCTGTTAAAATAAACTCATCCACTGGGAAAAACAATTCATTTCTGCAGACAATAAACTGCAGCATTGGAATTTTCTTGCAGATAGGGTGATGTAGGGCTTATCAATAACATGTGCCTGAGTTATAACATAATGTCATTTAAAGAGGCCTGTGCTAATGCAGTCTAGGTAGTAAAGGAGAGGAACAGCATGTGATGTGGTAGAACTTCACTGCTGTCATGCCTGCCACTGCCTGTCTTTCATCAGTGATAATCTAATACTGGTGGAATCTCTGACTTGTGCTGGACCACATTCTGTGCCCTACCCCAAAAATCTTACCTGTCTGTGCCAATTCTATCATTTTCTCTCAGTTAGGACCCTCTAAATTCAGGAATTGCTGGAGAAGCTGTTACTGGTGAAACAGCATCCAATCACCCTGATGAGACAAAACCATGAGTTGAGATCTGCTTCACCTAAGCTGTAAAAAGGCAAAAAAAATTCTGCCAGCCATGCCAAAGGTGAATGCTACCCCATCTGAAAGCATTAAGTATTTGGGGGGGTCATGTATTTAAAAATTATAATTTTGCACATTTAAAATATTAAAATATTATTGTAAGTACTTTCAGCAATATCAAATTCATAAAAACTGTACAGGGTTTAGGATTCCTAATGTTTTTGAGGTGGGAGAGAGTTTCAGGGCAGATGACAGTGGTCTAAGTGTACCTTCAGAGCAATTCATGCAGTGTGGAGACTGATACACTGGTGGTCAGGCACTTGAATCATCCCACTTCAGCCTTTAAATCATGTGTTTTGAGTTGCAAGTGTTGGACTGCAGCAGCCTGTTCACATCATCCTGCTTATGCTGCAATGAGCAAGAAAAACTGTACTTTGAAAAGTGTTACTGCTCAATGAGAACAGAATAAGGTAGTTGTTAGTGAAAATTAAAAGAGCTCAGAGCTGGGAGAAACTAGTGTTTCTGCTGCTGCTAAAGACTATATTCTGAACTAATAAGAACAGTTACTCTAGGGACAGTTTTAAGATTTTTTTATTACAACAAAGCTTTGTATGAAGCAGGGAGACAAGCTGAGTTGCCTTCCAGGTCAACTGCTGTTGTTTTTAAACAAGCAAAAAATACATTTAATTGCTTATGACAAGAAGTGTTTGCATACTGTAATTGGAACACCTTGCTGCAAAACAGCTTTCAATTTATATAAATATTTAAAACCGCAGTCAACAGACCTCTAGCTGTTGCAAACTGTCAGAACTTCTTTGAATTTAAAGTAGCTATCCCAATTTTTAGCAGCAGTGGGTCTCCCATTAATTGGAAGTCCTGTTGATCCTCATAGTGTCAGTTTGGCTCATATTTATTTACAACACTCTGTTCAAGTAACTAAGCTTCACACTTAGGATATGCATAGAAATTGCAAATACACAGTGCTGCTGTAAATTAACCATCTTCTTTGGATGGCTAAGTGAAGAGCGTTATTTTAATTAGCCAGAATTGAAAAGTATTTGAGTTCTGTCTCAAATTTCCCATCTCTAAACAAAAAATAACAATATATATACACTCAGAAGTTTTATTCTTAGTGTTTGTACAATATTTTGAGATATTGTACTGGAAGAGGTATTTTAAATGCAATTGGATGGGAGTTTTAAATAACATTTATAAATGGTATTAGGTTCTAATGCAGCACCCAATCTACCCATAGTTCTTTTTCATGACTTCTGGCTTTCTACAGGCCTGTCAGTTCCTCAGGCGTATATGGATTTTGCAAAAAGGAATTGAAGATGCACCCACTGCCCTGGTGGATTCTCGGTGGGGACTGAGCACTCAACTGAGATGTCCAAACACACTTTTTTCTCTGATAAGTATTTATAAAGCAATGGAAGAGTTTAGCAAAAAAGCCTGAGAAACCCCCTACAGAAGACTGTGAGGACTCACAACTTGAATAACAGAAGTTCTTTATTTAATATAAAATCTGGGCGAACTATCAGAGTAAGTGCCAGGACCTCTATTTTGTTTAAACTATAAGCTACTTGTGCAAATGTCTTGAAAAGTGCTGTGCTTTAGGAATCTATTTTTTTTTTTTCATACAAATATCATTGCAGCATGCAAACCTTTATAAATCCTAGTACCAAAATTATTCTTAGAAATTTCTGCATGTGTTAAAAAAACCTCAATATTTTAAAGTTAGCCCTTTGTCAATAAAATTTAGGTTGTTCTTATAAACATGCTCTTGCATTAGCTCTTTTTGCATTACTGATCCTTCAAGCCTTCCGAGTATAGAATGATGTAAGCTTTGGCTACATCTTCCTCATTAATGGAGCTCTTGCTTCGTTCCTAATTTATTGAACATTTAGCCAGAGCTGTGCAGCTTTATACTTATTTTTTTTGATGAATTGTCAAACACCCTTAAACTGCACTGCATTTGTGTTATGTTACAATCTACCATCAGCACTTTTCAAAACATGGTTAAAATAAACAGCTCAAAAGATAGGCAGGTTTAATATTTTGTGTTGTAAGGCTGAATTTAGTTCTTCCCAATTAAAATAATTTGAATGGATTATATTAACAAGCTGTAAATATATCAACTCTTGCATTTCACTAAATACATCTGAGATAGATCCTCAGGTGCATCCAGGAAGCACTATGTTGTGCTGTGAGGGGTGGTTCTCAGGCGGATGTGGCCTCCTCTTTCCAAGCCATCTGGAAATTCCCCACTTCTTTCCAAGCAATACTTGGACAGCATATATACAACAAGCTTAAATGGCAGTGTAGTAATGGATTTTACTGGAATTAAAAAAAAAAACCAAAAACGACTTGTATTTTGCCAGTTGATTAATACCTTGCATATGTCTTATTTATGGTTCCTTGATCATTTAGCATGCACGTACGCTGTTCGAAGTTTGCTATACATTCAGTTAAGGTGAAACAGAGGTGGCATCCCTCCGCATGATGTGACTTCTAAGTGACTGAGTGATTTCTGAGGCTTTCAAATCCTTGTGGGAAGGATTTGTGGAAAGCCTTTTGAGAGTCAGGGTCTCTGCTTCTGCCTCAATAATGGAGGTAATGGCACCAGCAGTTCTACAATGATACGCTGTGCATTACAGCTGCAGCTTAAACAAAGCTGACTCTGTGTACATAGAGTTTTGCTTGTGAATCATGTTACTTCTGTACATCCTGCTTGTTCATTATTTCAAGTGAACAACATCCCTAATGCTGAGCAGTGAAAAAACAGTGCCACCATCTGTAAAGATAACAGCAGAATTTCACCAAGAATCTGCCCAGGATTAAGGGAAGTATTTTTCTATCTAAAAAGCCAGTTACACAGAATTTATGAGATTAAAATCAGGAAAGGGATTCAGGAAAATGTCAAAGCTTTTTAAATAGCTTTAAGTTTTCCTGGCAAAATTCTGCATTTATAAAATTCTGAGCAGTGTGGACAGATGGTGCTTTCCACCATCTCATGAACCACTGTGCATCCAGAGATTTTTGGAAGCTGAAAACCAAAAAGCAGCTGTGTCTGAGGCTGTGGTATGTGTCTAATCAGTCTAGAGACAGACTTTCCTACCTGTTGCATGCATTCAAACTCTGGGCATTAGGCTGTTGAAAACAGGCTTGATCTTACTGTGAAGGAATGTTTTAGTTTCTGGTTTCTTAAAAATACTAAGTTGCGAAGCTGAAACAGGTGTTTAAAGTGTTTCATTAGGCAGAATGTGGTGTCTCTTCCCATGCTATTCCCCTATGGTTGCCTCAGATTTTCAGCAGTGCTTGTGATGTTGGCTGCTGTGGTCCTGGACTTCTGCCTCCCTCCTTCATGGTGCAGGGACCATTGTGTGTCTCCATCATCTTTAGACATGATTTTCCCATGGTTGAGCATATAGTTGCTAGGTACCAGAGTGTTGTATGTCACCATGTTCAGGTAATTTGTTCAATGCATGCCACACTGCCTGCATTTCAGTCATATGGACCAAAGTCTAATGGATGTGTCATCCGTTAACTATGGCTGTGGAATTCAAAGCAGGCTTTGGTGACAGTTTCCCTGGGCTTTGGGCAAGCACCTACTGTGATTCCTTTAGTAGCAGAGAAGATATCCCTCTCTGGAATAACATGTTATTCTGCAAAGGACTGGGCAAGGGCAATGTCATCTGTCTGTGCAGTTTGATCTTTTGCTGTGAAAGGCATATCTGCAGCTGGCACAAGTAGGCTCTCTAAAAAAAAGAAGTGACACTGATTAACATTTAAACTGCTTATTACTATTTATTTATAGAGAGATGGAAAGTGATTTTAAATGAATGTGGTTTAAATAAGTGAGAATAATTTAATGCTCATCAAGTTTTTTATACTGTGATTTCATAGGCAGCTTAAAAAAAGCTGCAATCCATATATTGAAATCACTGTGTATGCACTCAAGTAGTTGTGAAGTGAGATATCACTGTAATGCAAGAGCTGCATTTTTGGCTGAACTGTCTTGACTGTCACATACGAGGACTCTTTTCTTCTGAGTATTGGAAAAAGCAGTATTATGCAGTGGAAAAGACAGGATTGCGCAGTGATTAAGAGTCAAATATTTTTAAAGCATTTGCGTGCCTGCTACTATCAAACCCTTACTTTTGCAAAGATTTCAGTTCCTTTAATGAAGAACACATCAGTGGGAGTTTTGACTGTGTGGTATTATGGATACAGTCATATTTTTCAATGATGAAAGAACAGTTTCTGCCATAGATAATCTAGTTTCAAAATGCCTTCCTCTATGGCACAATGAAGAACTGAATAGGATGAGTATGAGCATGGCTCTGAGGTGTATCATTTTTAGTGTAGCTACCATTGCACTTACCAGGATTTCACTTCCAACATTTCTGTGGGAGATACAGCAGTGTTATCAAAGGTTCTCTCTGTGTTTTGCTGACCAGAAGGATATTATTTATTTCCACATGTTGAGGTGGACCTGGATATCAAAGCAACAGAGAAAGCAGTGTGAAACTAACCTGGTTTTACATGGCCTCCTAGACGTGATGAGGACAATAATGTGTTACATTTATGAACAATACAGATTAATTTCAGAGCAATTATTGCAGCTTAAATCCACATTTATTCTTCATCCTTTTTATTTCCATTTCTCTTTTGTGGTGTGAAACTGTCTATGGATATGGCTAATAACCCAGCTAAATAACCCTCTCATGAATGGGTTTCATTTATTTATTACACTAGGATTGCTGTCAACCAGCTGCAGCTCCTCTAAATGACTGTGGGAAAAATTTCCTTGATAATCTTTAATGCTTTGAAAGTACGTTCATTCATTTGGCAAATGAGAAAGTTCTTTCCATTAAACATGAAAACTTAAGTATTTGTAAAAAAAAAAAATAAAAAATCTAGTTGCTTTTTATTCAATTTAGACTATACAAAAAAAAAAAGTCAGAAAGTTTTAAGTTGCCAGGTAACATCTTCACCTGAGATAAGACTGAGAAAAGAACTTCCTAAGCATTTTAGCATAAGGCCTTAGTCTAATTCAATTAACTTCAGTGTTCATACTTGAGACACTACAGCTTAGAGGAAGTACTACGAAGATTTATTGATTGATTGATTGATTGATTGATTGGACTTCCCATCTGCTTTAAAATAAGACTGTGCTTAATCTGCTCATTGAATTGAAAGTTGGTGATACTCCTTGAGATACATTTAATTTATCATGGCACTGATCTCTCCTGCCTGCATCTGTAGCACTGTCAGAGCAGTGTTACTTCTGCCAAGTCTAACAATTAGCATCATTAAATGAGACCTTGATTGTTGAAAGGAGAAGCAGTTTTGACATTGACTTGTAATGTTGCTGAACAACAAAGAAATAGTGCTTCCAGGATCATACTTCATCTACGTCTCAGTCCCAATATCCTTACAAAGGTAAAATTTACATTTAGTATACTGGAAATTAGTATGTAAAATGGTAGGGCTGGCCATACAGTTACTTTTCTGAATGGCACAAGCAGGCCAAAAGCATAAGCTTTGTAACTAAAAACTGAGGAGGAAAATGTGTAGTAAATATGACTGGTTCAAAAGCAATTGCTTCCAAGAACAAAAAGGACAAATAAATAATCTCATGCCCATTTTGCAATTGCTCCTTTCCTCTAGATTGTGAACCATAATTAGAGCACTTATACAAGATCCCATTTGTTATCCTGGCTGCTAAATAGCGCTTAAAGCTTTAGCCACAAAGAGCAGTCTCCATCTGCAGGATACATTTATCATTTTCACTTTCAGGGAGAGACAAGCAAACACTTTAGCTATACTAAAAATCTTGTATAAATGTTACTACAGTAAAGCTTTGTAAATGCAGATGTACACACAAGCAGTTTCCAAACTTCATGACCATCTCAGTTCCAGCAGGAGCTGTATAAAAAGCTGTTACCAGAAAACAGTGAAGGTATCTCTTGAAGCTGACATTAGGCCTACAAACAGGCCAATACTGTAGGGAATGATCCATAAGCTGTGAAATACCATTTTCTGTACCTGTCTGCCAGGAAAATATCTCTCCTAATGAGTGAGTTAAAAATTTCCATTGTCGGAAGGGACCCCAGAGGACCAGGCACTAGCCACCTCTAGACTGGGTGAATCCATAAGCCCCTGTGGCTTCTGATGCCATAAGATTTGATGGAGTCTTGCCACCAGAAGATTTTTCTTCCCCAGCCCATATCCAAGTGCTTTGAAGGTGTTGTATCGTCTCATAATTAATGAGGGGAAGAGCCCATTGACAGCCATAGGTCTTGCCAAATCCCACTCAGCCCTGACAGACAGATCTTGAAAGCATTAAGCAAATCCAGAGAGAGAAACTCAATCTTTCTCAACTGCATATTGTCTATGAAGAACAGTAGTTAAGCTACTGGCACCACGCAAATACTTCTTTCCTTTTGGTGATGAATGATGCTTCAAGGTTATGATGCCACTTCTCTACATGTCTCTGCAGATTTGCAAGCAAGCACTCACCAGAAAGAGTGTACATGTCTGATAGGCATGGATGCACTAGGGATCTCTGAAGAAAAAAAAGGAAAAGTTAATTATTATGAATGATTAATAAATACTGCTCTAGTTGTGTACCATTAGGATATTTGACTGTTTATGCTCTTAGCAATAAAGATAAGAAGCTGTGCACTTAGACAACTGCAAAGGTTCCTCAAGAGATGATTAAGTCCTCTGCATAAATGCCTAAGCAGATTAGTTATCAACTGATTTTTAAATGTCATATTGTGACTGTAGTTCCTGTCATAAATCCAGGTATCTTACATTTGGCTCTTCATGGTAATCTATACTGTCTGCCTTCTGACAACTCTTAATGCTTTCTGGACACCTAAAGGAAAACCTCTGAGCATGCACATAAGCAACCCCATCCTAGGACAAGCTGTCTCCCTTTCTTGCCTGAGTTTCAGTGCACTCCCATCAGTCTCAAGTTCATACAGAAGCAGTGATTCTGTGATTTAGTCTTCTTGTTGGCAACACCCTTCTGCCTGCACAGGTCCAAAGGCTCTCACAAGTACTTCCCTCATTTGAAAAAAAAAGAGCACTTAAACATAAGATGGAGGACATCAGGTTCACAGAGCCCCTTTCAGTCTGTCATGCTTATGCCACGGTTCTGCTAGCAATGCAGGATTGATCTTTCATCCAGTGATAGCATAATATGTATACTCCAGCAAAAAGTCCTCAGGTCATCCCACCTACCTTTTTGCATCTCAGTGCCCTGTGAATGGGCTGGATTTGGTTCTTTCCAGTGGTTGAGCTTCTGCTTGCCTTCACTGTCCCCAGGTTCCCCCAGAGAGGATGCCTTCCACCACCATCTTCCTCCCTCACACCAAGGATGCCCTTTAGACTGGGACACAGGGTGCTCTCCCAGGATATCAGTGAAGTCCCTGCAGTCACAGCATTAAGACAGACCACAGATGTTCCATTTCAGCTCAGCCTTTACTGTGCAAAGGGAGCAGGACTCTAGAGCCTGCATCCCAAATGTACCAATGGGCTTACAGCAGGTGACAAAACTTCTCATGTGTAGTACTCTCAGCACCTTGTGCTTTTTTTTTTTTTTTCTAATGAGTGCATCATAGTCAGTGTGCAAACTGTTAGTGCTCCTCTTCAGCTCTGCCTTTCTGCTTCTGGAGGCCATAGATTGCATGGGGTCACTCTGAAGTGCTATGTGTCAGAACTGTATGTGACCCAGTGACTGGAAGCACCTAGCACAGGCTATCTCAATCTTGCCTCTTTATTATATGGGAATGTATTTTTCCATCTTCTTGAAAAATCAGCCTGGGCCCAAGCTAAACAGATAGTAAATAAAGACTCAAATAAATTTGTGTAAATTGCGTATAATTCCAGGCAGTTTTATAATTTTGCAAAAAAAATAGTTTTGAGTTGGTTGAGAGATTTTTTTTATTTATTTTTTTTTTGTTAAAATCCAAGCCATTCTCAAAATTATTTCTACACTGGAAACATTTTTCACATTTGAAAGTAACCAATAATTATTTGTGCTGCCAAGGGCTTTAAAATATGAAAATGAGAGGTTTATTTAGTGTGTGGATCAAGCTTATAAACAGCATAAGTCCTCATTCCTTCTAACATCTTAACAGCTGTGCAGTTTCTTACAAAATATGTTTTATCGTTTCAAGAAATGCTGTTAACCTCGCAGTTTTAAAACTGAATGAACAAGGCCTCTTGGACAAATTGAAAAACAAATGGTGGTACGACAAAGGAGAATGTGGCAGCGGGGGAGGTGACTCCAAGGTTAGCCTCAATGTCACCAAAAGCGGGTAAACAGTATGTGAAGTAATTGGTGCATCTGCTGGGGTTTTACCTGTGACGAAACAGCTCCACCAGTAGCACAGTACTGCTGGTTCTACAGCTGAGATCTAGGTGTATGCAATTACTGTCAAAGCAAAAATATTTGCATTTGTTTAAGAGCCTCAAGGGCATAAACAGTCTCTGCTGTGAGACCTAAATTCCAAAATTGTGATGAGCCTTTTCCAAGATTGCTCTTTAAACAAGCAGTTTGAAACCAAATACCAGTCTTTGATATTTGCTCAGTTTTTTTTTTCTTCTATATGATCCTACCCAAAATATTTTTCGGTGACAGAAGGAAAACGATAAAAATCAATGTGACTGCCTCCTAGCAGTAATCTAATGTATGGTCCAGGCTCAAGGATCCACTAATGACAAAACCAATACTGGTACAAATTAACAATTTTCACATGAGTATGCAAAATAGAAGGACAAATAACAGCTAAAATATCAAGCTGACATCTCCTGGTATTTTACCAGCAAACTGAAATCCATAATGGTTCCCTAAGCAGAATTTATCAGACAGGAATTTTAGGCTGAATTTCAAGCTGAGATGATGACAGCTGTGAATTCTTCCTGCATTTCTGTATCTTCCATATGGCCAGTGCCACTACTTCTGAGCCTCCTCACAGCTTCCTTTTGGGGAACTGCCTTGTGCCAAAAAGAAACAAAGTTGTGGAAATGGAAGATGGTGAAGTGGGGGAGCAGGAAGATATTTTAAATACCATTTCTGTGCCAGGCAGCGTGTAATGATATTTATTTATGTGCTTGTGTCTGAACAATATATAAGAGAATGTTGAACAGGTAACTGCAGGCACCGACCTAGTCAGATACAGGTGATAGAATTTGACTGTTTTGTCATTCACAGTTAATGTAGTTTTCTTTATAGTTGCCTACATATATTTTTTTCTCAGTATTTTCTCTCCTTCTTTAGTCTTCCTGCTCTTTCATGCTGTGTCCTGGCCTCAGGGACCATCCCTTGGGCTGTTCTACACTCACCCAGAACTGGTCTCCTAATCCTCTTCACTTTGCATTCGATCCTTCTGCTCTACCTATCTCCCCCTACTGCTCTGCTCACCAGCAATCACAGTTTCAGAAGTGGTCTCTGTTTTCTCTTCTGAAGTGCTTAGGCATATTAGACCTGGTAGCCCTTACCTGCAAATGCAGTAGACACCAACTTCTTGTAAGAAAGTTGACAAGTGAATCATGAATTTCCCACATTGCTACTATTATGTGCTCTACCCAAGCCTGAATTTGTGCATTATTTATGGAGGGGTGCTAATTTTTTTTTAATGTCACAGTTAGAGAATGACACCATTAAAATACCACAATTTTCTTAGAATACAATTCTCACAAACCTGTTGTGGTTGAAAGATGAGAAAAAAAACAACAACTAGGTAGCAAGCTAAGGATTCTTTTAACTTACTTTCTTTGATTACCAGCCACTAGTGCTTTGAGTCACAAAGCAGGAAAAGGGAAGCATGTAGAGGGATGGGCAGGGCTTCACCAGAGAAATGTCTGGAAGTACTGAAGAAGAAAGGTCAGTGTGATGGCAAGTGACAGAAGACAGGCAAGGAGTACAACCCATGGAGAAATAAGGAGGATCTGTGAAAACAGGGCAGGAAAGAAAGAACACATTGCCTATGGAAATGAACCGTGACACAGGTATCTCAGGATATGGTAGAAAACATGGTGAGCAAAGCAGCATTAACAAAGAATGGAGAATAAAGTAGATAGAGCTCAGTTTGTGGTCCTGGGACTATACACAGCCTGCCTGGAGCATTCATCTGACCTCAGGTCTGTTTATTGCTGCACTTTTTCCCAGGCACAGCTGAATGAACAGGCAATACCAGTGCCTTTGGGAAGCCCCAGGTCTGTCATGTGCCTGCACTACCCATATTTATTAGCACCAGGCACATCTTGGTGATGAATGAGCATTACCAAGCTTCTCAAATTCTACATTGCAGCATCTTCTGGTCTTGGTTTTTGAACCACAGCTATTTTGACTTCCCAAAGGATTAGTTTAGCCATTTATCATCCACAAAATCCATTTGCTTATTCAGGAATAGTCTTGTAGGAATCCTTTCTACTGAATATTGCTCTTAATATTCTAATTTTATATGCTAGCCTATGATAATTAGTGGAATAACCAGGACACTATGTACTGTTGTAAACCTGACAGCTACCAACAAGTCCTGAACTAAGCCCTTAAGCATCTCTAGTTAATACTTCTTTTCACTGTATGAATTTAAAAAGAACAAACCCTAAGCTTTGTTAATAGTTCCAGTCCAAATTACAGGGCTTCCTACTGTGATGAACAAGATGAATAATATATCCTTTTCTCCTGAAAGAAATATAGCACCTGAGACTTCACTGATAAGTGTGCTGCTGTTACTATATTTGATGCTCACTTGTCAGAATATGAGAGTCTAAACCCAAAATAACCCTTCATGATAATAAAGAGAACTATAGAAATGAAGACATTTTATGAGAGCTCATAAGTTCTCCAAATTATTGTGTTCCTCTGTAAAACAAGATTTCTCCTACCTCCATTCTGTGCTCTTAAAAGGTCATCTCTAGCCTACCCATTTATCATTCGCTTTAAGGAACAATATTCCAAAATTCAGAAAGACAGTTCAGCAAGCTGTCCTGCATGAACCACTTCTGGTGTTGTGACCTCAGTAATTAAGTAACGTTTGAAGACAAAACTGAGATCCTCAAGCCAGTCAAGTGCTTTTGAAAGTGTTCTTAACTGTATGCCATTATGATTTAATGTGATGCATGGCAAGATATTTTAACAGCGTTTCTTCCACTCTGCTCCATTGTGAAATAAAAGTGTGAATATAAGGAAGATCTGCTGATGGAGCTGTCCTCCAGTCTGTGCTGGTAGCCCTCAGGACAACATGGTGGCTCTTGTTTTTCATCAGGAGATGAGACTGACCTTGCACTTAATTAATGGCTCAGGCATAAGCAGGTAATAAAAATGCTCCTAAAGCATACTTACGATTTCATTTTTAAAAATCTGTCTACCAAAATTCTGTATTGGTTACAGAATTGCTTAGTATTGTAATTTAAATGCTATAATTGCCCATACATTGTTCTGAACACAGCTATCTCAGAACTTCATTAATGCCATTTTAAGGCACTATTATTTCACTGATGTTGCTGGCACCAGATCCAGCCCGAGGCTCTTAAAAACCAGCACTTCCAACAGTAAGTGACTGATGGTAGGATAGGACAAAATTAGTAGGAAGCCAAGAGAAGAGGTAAAAGGACTGAGAACATAATGAAAAGTTAGAAAACCACTGTCCCTGCTCCCAGGTCAAGCTGCACCACCACTGGCTTCAGCTCGTGAGTGGAGAACAGGGTCTCCTGTGCTGTCACACAACACTTTCGCACTGTATCTACATGGGATGATTTTTCCATGTATAAAGGGGAATTCTGTTTCTCATTAATTATCTTTACAGGAATTTGAGGGAGATGGATCTTGTTTATATACAACAAGAAAGATTCTTGGAAGCTCCACACTGGAAAAATGGCATTGATTTTCATTTTTTTTTCCATTTTACTCCAGTTAAAGTTCTAGCCCAACATTAGTAATTCAGGAATCACTAAACAAGTTGAAAACAAAACAAAACAAAAAATGACAGTAATTTTCACTTGTAGTGTTAAGTATGTAAGACTGAACTTTATGGGAAATTGAATTCTAAATGATTGATTTATCCTCTATATATGACTTAATTACATTCTGTTTGCTCATGTACAGAAGATTGTACAGATTTTTTGTTCCTGTTCTCTTTAATACCAGTGGGACTATTCACCAACTGATTGTGTAAGCAGTGTTATAACAAGTTGTAGTTTCTGAGTTCTCGACTGACACAGACGAAATTATAGTTATTTGGAGAGAATATTTTCAAAAAAAGTGAAAGGTTCCTACCTAAGCAACTTGCTCTGAAGGATGATCTAGGCATTCATCTCCAGTGGGAGCTGTTGAAAATCTACTAAAATTAAAAACAGAACAAAACAAACAAAACAAATACTAAAATTTGTGTAAAATTCACTACACTTTTAATTATTTACTATGATTGAAAACATATATATGTCTGTATATATATATATATGCTGCTATTCTTAAAAGAGTAAGCAAAAATCTTGCACCCTGCAGCCCATCAATCTAGACTTCTCATGTTGGATCATGTACATTTCCCATTGCAGATGGCTGATTTGAAGTGAGACAAAAATACTGTTATAAAAGTGTAAAATATTTTACAATTTAAATGTATTGAAAATATTTTGAAATTTAAATTTGGATCAAAGTGCTTCTCCCTCAGCACAGCTAGGACTGTCTGAGAGGAGATGTAAAGGACATGCCATGTCTAATTCACAAAGCCTCACTAGGGCAGGTGAGAAAGTGAGGGACAGAGGACAGGTTTCCCTGAGCTTGTGTAGCACTTTGATTCAGGAAGTGTTCCAGAAAAAATAACGGAGAGGAGGAACAAGAACCTGGCCTGAGATGCATCACTGGCTATATTTTGGTGAAAAGTGGGAATTTCCTCTTCCCTGCTGGCCATTATCATTGCAATTCAGTTAAATTGAGGATAGCATAGCAATTTCAAGCATGAAATTGATTGCTTTTCCCAAAGGAAAACCTAACATCTTCCTTGCAGAGACAATGCAGAAAGGATGACATTAAAGGGACTACAGCTGAAAAGTAAAAAAATCTCTGCCTCTATCAGGATTTATATACCTAAAGTGTCAATGCTGAAAAAACAAGCAAAGGACTCAGAGACATCTGTTTTCTGACTTGTCTCATCTTGCTGCTGGTCTTGACAGTTCATATTGAGTTACAATTAAAATTTTAAGAAGCTCAATCTGAAAAAACTCCATAGGATTCTGATTTTCCTTGTAAGAGTACCTGGGTGCCCTTTTGTCATAACCAGGCCCAGCAATCACTGCTGGGATTTAGAAGCACCAAATAGTGGCTCAGTGCCAATCCATGACATGTTACAGATGGTGGCTATCCATAATAATATTCATTATGTCACACTTGTACTAGAAGCAAACAGGATCATTTTTACAGGCGACTTGCCAGAATCCCAAACTTCTAACCGTTCATTTCAAAGTAGTGAGACTCTCATATTCCACTGTCAATCTGGAGGCTTGAAGTAAAAATGTAGGTTTTAATAATGGAAAAGATCAAGAAATAGGCATTTTATATTCTAAAAACAGAGTATTCCATGTGAATTAAATGTGTGGGATTTGGAAAGTGGATGAAGCATTTCCTTTAATTATAGGGATCACTTGAGAGTACCTGGGAATCCTTTCACACAACTGTACCTGTCAAAAATTGTCATTTCTCTGAGGCACCAAGGCTTCATCCATAATAAATGAAAAGAGCTGAGCATCTCAACAGCATACTTCAACCTTTGTTAAAACTGGTATCTAAGCCCACCTTTTGGAGGCACCTATCTTTCCCTAACTGCATGGAGGCCTGGACAGGCAGACAAAGTTTGGGACATAACTTACATGTGAAAAAGCTGAGGTGAGGTAAATCACTCCCCCTTTTTTGTAAACACAAAGAGTAATCAGATTGTGTGCCAAGACAAGATATCTAAAGCTAAGACCAGCATATGAAATACTAAGCATTTGGGGATTTTCAGTTAAACCTGTTAAGAGTGTCACACGACCCTTTTCTCTTTTATAGTAATTGTTTTAGTATCTTCAGTTACGCTATATTAATTAAAGCTTGCACAGGTTATTTTTAAATTAAGCCTTGAATTTTTGAGTTAACATTTTAGCAATGCATGGATCATGGTATATTATGAGATATTAATTTTCCCATAGGAATCATCTGGCATACTTAGGATCTGGCCCTATGTCATATATGACACCACCAGCAGGCTATCTATCACATGCCATTTCTGTTTATCTACATCCTTCTCCGGTATATATTGTTTTTTTTCATGCACACTTGCACATAAATAGATATCCATATGCCTACTACATTAAGAACTTGACTGGTAATGATTCAAAGTAGAAAGTACATAAAATAAGTCTGTTAAACATTTAATAGAGTATTAGAAAGTAAACTGATACAACCTCATGAAGTGAGACATTACCATAATACTCTTGAGATTATTCACTGAGGCAAGCAACTTCAGTGTAAACCCATAGCAGTTCATGACCTTAAGGCATCAGATTCATCTCAATATTAAATTCTGTTATGTCAGCCACAGTAAATACAACTAGTAAGAGAACATATTCCAAGCAGCAGTTTATCATCATCCTGGGACCCTTGAAAAGCTCATGTGAATAAGTAAGATTTAAGGAAAAAGCTTTTAATTTTAAAATAATGTTGAATCATTAAATGAAATTGAAAGATTGACTGTAATGTTCTTCTTAGCTCTAGCTAAGGACATCACAACTCTACCCATAAGGTCTCTGCATGTAGACCTTCTGATTACAGACAGGTCTGTGCCAAGCAGTTGTGGGCATCTCCTTTTTCTTGCCAGGATAATTTTGAGGGCAGCAAATGAAATATCTATAACCAAGTCATATTATTAGTTTGTATGCATACAAACTAAAAAAAAGATTGAAGGCAAGGAACACAAATTATGATGTTTCTTAAGTCCTATATCCAGTCATATTATATATGTCTCTGAAGGGTATGTTGTTAATATGTCTAAGCCAATAGTTTTGGGTTCACAGTAATTGCATACTATTTATTTACAAATCTTCCCCAGCAGTATGTGCCTGTTACCTAAAGCGATGGAGCAGGTCCCGGTCATATGTCTGTCTCTAAACCTTGGCCAACAGTACATGACATAGCACCCACTGTGGCCTCTGCTCTGTCACTTTGCAATGCGATTCTATGTAGTTTTACTTGAATAACATAAAATAACATATATAATGTTATTTATGTTATTTTCCACGTGAAGAACTCCTGTAAACCTTGCCGTTTTGAAACTCAGTGAGGCAGGCGTCTTAGACAAGCTGAAAAACAAATGGTGGTACGATAAAGGTGAATGTGGACCCAAGGACTCTGGAAGTAAGGTCAGTCGCTGCAGTTCGGGACCTACTATCGTGTTCACAAAGCAGTAAAGGAAGTAATAAACAAAATGACTTAGAAATAAAATAAGCAGCTGTAAACACAGAATGAATCAGATTTGTCCCATCTTGATGGGGATCACACTTTAATTTAAAGAAGCACTATTGCTTTCTGAAGTCTTCAGTGGTATTCAACAGTGAACATCAGGGCATCTGTCAAAAAGTTACAAGGCAGTTTTTTGATTGTGGAGGAGGCAGACTAGGTTAGTTGTTTCCTTCCTGACCAGGGGGATGGACTTTCCAGTTCACTGCATAGTAAATGTCCCTTTACACCTTCTCATTTCAGAGCTGGCCTCCTTCACTCATTTTTTGAAAAGGAGGAATGGTGGCAGGAAGGATTGTCTTTCATCACTGCCCAGGATGGCTGTGCCTGGCTGCCTTTGGGAAGGTCCCCAGCTCCTTGAGGAGACAAGGAAGATTTAACTTCAGCTTTGAAGTGAAAGGCTTCAGCAATTAATAGCTTTCTACAGCTTCCATTTTCCACTGTTTATCCTAGTCCATTCCCAAACAGTAATCCTGACAGCTCTAGGGAGTAGAGCCTTCACTGTTTCTACTTGGGAACAAGCACAGAGGCAGGCATTTTCTGATAGCTGGGAAGCACCACAGTCATTGCCAACTCTGTATTTAGTGAATCTGAAATTTCTTCACAGTGCCTGTTTCTGTGCCAGCCTGTGCTCTCTGGAGATAAAAATGAAGCATTACAAGCAGTGAGTGCTTGCTGCCTGCCTACCCAGAGAGTTACACTGGTGGATAGTAGGTAAAATTAGCCCTGGAAACAAACTTCCAACACATTTTGCTTTTTCTGGCAAACGCATTGAAGAAAGGAGAGAAAACCAGTTAAGAAGATGGCAGAGTAGCTGTGAATGACAGTTGAGAAAGCCTCAATCCACCACACACATTAGGTGAGGTCTTTCTCATTCCTGCATCCTCCTTGTTTGCAAGCACAGACATGTTATCAATTGCCACCAGAGTAGCACAGTCTCCTCCAACATATTCAGAGTCCTCTTAGCCAGCTAAAAATAGAGACTAAGCAGAAGCCAGCTATAAGCCCCAGACACCTCTATATGCCTATGGGAATTGTTACTGTGCTGATTAATAGATCAATTAACACCATTAATAGTGCCTCTTTAAATTAAACATCCAAATATTTTGCATTCCTCATAAGTTAAAATTTCATAAAGATTACAGTGGGAAGTACTTTAGGTAAAGATTATATAGTCTGCATAAGAATAAAGATTTATAAGTATCTTAAGGCACACAATGTAGTATATGCAAGTCAATCCTCGGAGAATTCCTTGAGAACTATGCTAAAAATGCATATGGATTTCAATTTTTTAAGAAATGTAACTAAGCAGTGAAGTATAGAGAAATGTAGAATAGTTATTTACTACAGTATGTCCAAGAAGGTGATAATTTATAAAATTATGTGTATTTCATGATTTGCTAAAGAAAGCTACCACTGTTGTCCAGATTGCGAATAATGTGCGAGATTTCATAAACTGCTATTTGGATTTATACTATTACTGATCCTTAGTAGTTCATGGGCATGTTCCAGAACTATATCTATAATAAAATAGTAACAAAATACAATAATATTTAAGAGGCAAATATATCACAATGTGTATGGTACACTGTGCAATTTCAAAAGAAGTGTTTGTTCAAAGAAATAACTTAAGCCTCACATGTTATTTTCACCTGTCATTTAAGTATCAGAAATTCAGTCTGGATCTTTTAAATTAACAGCAATGCCTACCACAAGTACACTTACTGGTTTTGTGAGGATCAAGCAGAGTCTTGTCTGATATAAATGGATTTCTGGATTCCAAGGTTTATAAAGATCTTTACATAAATGCAGTTTCATATCAGTGCTAAAATGTCCTCTAAAGACAGCTAGACATGTCATTGTTTAATTCTCTGCTTTGTGGAAATAATATTTTGCAGTAAGCAAGCAATGACATCCTGATAGGTTGGCATTATACTTACAATATGCTGACCAAGAAAAGTAGGCATATATATATACATATATATATAAGCAATATATATATATTGCTTAGATCCAGATAGGTTTAATTTTATAAGAAGTACATAAGCAATGGTTATGTAATTTCAGCTAAACATTATTATTTATTTCTATTTCCAATGTTGTAACTTGTAGCTTGTGCTCTTGGGGGTCTGTTTTCCAGGGTTAACTGTGTCACTTCTGTTTCCCCAGGACAAGACGAGTGCCTTGAGTCTCAGCAACGTTGCTGGAGTCTTCTACATTCTGGTTGGAGGCTTGGGCTTGGCAATGCTGGTGGCTTTGATAGAATTCTGTTACAAGTCCAGGGCAGAGGCGAAACGAATGAAGGTGGCAAAGAGTGCAAAGACTTTTAACCCAACTTCCTCGCAGAATACCCAGAATTTAGCAACTTATAGAGAAGGTTACAACGTATATGGAACCGAAAGTATTAAAATTTAGGGGTAGGACTTAGGGCCTACTACAGTGAGTGGGTGATGCATCTTGTAACGCAGTGTTGTGACATGTCTGTCTAGTGGTGCTTGCTTCTGAACAGAGCTTTATACTTTGGAAAAGCAGTGCAAAGTGGTTCAGTTTTTTTTGGCTGCAGATGTATAGTATACTATGCTATGTTGCTAATAGACATCTGCATTGCAAAGAACTTTTAACATAAAAGATACATTTTTTAACAACTCAATGTTGTTAAACCAGTTGGGAGATTACAACTGTTTGAAATTGTAAAGTACATATTCAGAGGGCCAGTGTTTAATTACTTGATTGGCCAGTTTCTTTTCCTAAAGGTTTGCATGCTACTAATGACAAATTGCTGTAAGCCTTTATCGATAATTTGATGTTGGCCCTAACTGGGACTTTGTTAAAATCAAGATTTAGGATAGGCAATGCCACTGAACCATAGTTAATGGAAGACAAGGCACTGTGACAAGAAGTCTAAATGTTGTTTTACCATCTCTCTCCCCTCCCCACCCTATTCTTTCACCCTCCCTTTGATACATGTTTTTATGCTAATTGTGTGGCATTTTTTTTCCACAAAATCCTGGTTTAGGTCAACCTTTGCCCATTATAATAACCACAAGAAGTAATTAATCAGTGAAAAGGCCTTGATTATCATCCTCAGTTTTCAGTAATATACCCCCTTACCCTAGTTCAGGACCAGTGATCAGGACACAGAGGTTCATGCAGTGATTTCAGAGATTGAACAACTAACACTGCCATGCTCCATCCTGGTAGTTCCCCTGAGTAGGGATGGTTTACTAATGTATTTGTTCTCATCCATGCAGTGAGTATCTTGCGATCTAATCATTCATAAAAACAATTATCTGACCTTTGGAAATGCCATGTAGCAGCAAATTTAGCTTCTAAATATAGCTTTTACATAGCCCTAAAGATATACTGGCTGCTTTGTAAGTGAAGGCACAGCTGCCTCTTCACGCTACCCAGATCTCCCTTGCCCTTGCAAATAGCAAGCCACATCCCCTCTGTTAACAAAAAGCTTGAGCTACATTTCCCTGAAAACACTGAGCCATCCCTATAGTGGAAGCAAGAAACAACACTTTAGGGAAAGTAGATAGAGAATTTTTATGTTGCCACCAAAAAAAAAAAAAAAAAAAAAAGGAGGAAACAACTGGAGAGACACTTATTATTTTTTATTTATTATTTATATAGCGCTGGAGTACCCAGCGCTGTACAATAGGTGAAGTGTGCCAAACACATAACAGGTCCCTGTCCCGAGGAGCTTACAGTCCAAAGGCACAGCCGGTACAATACCGAACCATACAGTACACAGCAAACAGAGAGTGAGCAGAGAATGGTGTTTGAGCATGATAGCTGGAGCGCTGCGAGGAATAGGTGGGTCCTTGGGGGGCAAGGGAGGGGGCTTGGTGTACGCTGGCTGGGAAACTATCCCAAACATACTGTCACTGTGTAGTTTTCTTTTGTTCCCTGTTGCTCAAGAAGTTGTGACCATTTTAATTGTAACAGATCTGCCTAATTTCCCCATGAAAAAAAAAAAGAAAAGTCTTAGCTGTGCAGTTTGTTCACTAGTGAAAATGTGATGTGACTTCAGTGTCAGGGGGACTCCAGGGACATAGGTCAGTGTTATTACTATACACTGGGAATCAGGACTTCCAGATGAATCACTCAAGTTCACTATCTTTTGTCAGTAATAAAAGTCATAAAAATAAATAATCCTGTACAAGTAATGGTGCATAAAGCAAATGAAGATATAGTTTTCCTTTAAATTCTTTAGTGATGAGTCCTCAACTGCAAGTGATTCCAGGCTGTTATAAAACTAAGAGTAAAAAAAAACATATTCCTTACCAAATTTACAGAGTACAATGCATCCAAAATATAGTCTTTAAAAAAGCAAACAAAAAAGCAAAGCTTTTATTCAAATACTGACCTGACCCAAATTGGCTTAACATGATAAACATGGAATGATTTGACAGTCCCAAGTTACTGCCCAGCTCTGTGATTCAAGTGCAACAAACACTATGGTTATACTTTTATAATTTATTTTAGCCTTACTGCTTTCTTGAAATAAAAATTAGGGCTGAGTTTTATTTTTTAAGGAAAGATCATAGGCATCTTTCTCTAAATTTTGGATTGTTGTGCAACTTGTTGCAACACAGAGATGAAATCTTATAGGAAAAAATGTATTAAAAATGCCCAACATTTAATTTTAATGAAAAATTATAGTTGGATCACTCAAACTTCAGATAATTTCTTAAAAATATTTTAGGTTGTAGATACTTAGTCACCAAAAAAACCCAACCAAAAAACTAAGATTTCAAACAACTATTTACAGACTTCTGAAGTTCTTCAATCTATTTATTTGCTGTAGTATTTACCTGAGAAATTTCAGGATGTGAACCTTTTATAAAAATGCTTATGCTTATATGTGGAAGACTGCCAATGTGCAGTCATCCTCTCCTGGCAGGGGTTACCTGTGTGCTGTGCTCTGTGCAGTGTGACTGTGCCATCTGTTCATACATGTGCGAGTTATAAACCCCTGTCAGCAGTACAGACCCCACCACACTGGTTACCCATATTTCTGCAGGAATAAATCTGTTTTGTGCATTTCAAAACTTTTGATATGTTTATTTATCCAAAAGTAAAGGGATCATACTGGGACTAAAACTTGCTGATATGGAAAGATGTTTGGAGGTTCTAACCTGCATGAGTAACCAATTTGCTTACTTTTTAAGTTAACATCAAATAGTTTTAGTATTATATTCTTTAAACTAATATAAAGTAGTTTAAATAATCCTCTTGACAATATTAATTACCATGTTTTTTCTTTTACTTTACTCTAGTCAAAAGGAAGTTACCTCAGGAAAATTCATCTGCCTCTGAGGCAGCAGAAAATGAAAATTTAGGGCTAGTCTTTACTTGTAGACAAGTCTATATGATAAAGTCTTTGTGTGTGGGATAATGACAGGCTATCTCATCTACTGGAGGCAGGGAAGGAGGTTTGCTTTAAGGAAGGAACAACCCCTTCCTCTTCCCCTGGGCAGAAGTTTTCCATTTTTGTTATCAGTAGTAAGCCCTTAATACATGAGTTGAGTTGGTGCCCTGAGAAGAGGGCAGAGCCTAACAGCCTTCCCTCCAGCTGCTGTAGGGAAAAGCCCTGCTGAGCTCATCAAACCTACAGGCTTTTGAAGGGATTGTCCCAGTATCCAGCCAGCCATCACCACTGCCTCTCCATGGCCTTTTCACTGGGCCACAAAACTGATGAACCAGTTTCCAGTTCATCTGCCTTCTCTTGCTATACCATCCCATACTTGTTTATAGTTAACAAAAATAACAAAGTTACTACAAAACTACAAAGAGCAATAAAATACTATTAAATTCATTTAAAAAAAAAAAAGTTAAGTGCTACAGGATGGCTCAGTAAACACTTAATGCACTTATTTTTACTTATATACCTCAAAATCCATATTAAAGATAGGAAAATTAATTAACTGTTCATCTCAGATATTTGTGCCAAAGACACATCCATGTTACCCAGGTACTAGAGAAGCTTTAACAGCAAAAGAACCCTCACAGGCTAGGATATTTGTATAATATAGACTGAAAATATCAGTTTCCTAAATTCCCATTTCCCAGTACAGGGAAGTACAGAACAGGGCAGTCAGTGTTTTCATGTGATTAATTCCACGACTAATTTAATCAAAACTAATGACAAACTTGAAAATGCATTATCTCTATTAACTTCATACAGCTGCTACACAGACATTTGTACATTTTGGGTAATACTCACAGTAGATACCAAGACTTTTCCCTCTCATCCCAGCCACTCCTGAAACTGTTCTGCATCCAGGCCTAAATCTGAAATGGTAGCAGCACAGTTAAGTAGAATATTAGCCTGTATTATTACCTGTAGTTTAAAATATAACATAGAAACTTAACTGGTTACTTGGCTTTATGGCACATTCCTGAGTGCAAGTTTGACCTGCTCCTCCTGGTTTTGTTAACTGTCTGAGTGGTTTCCAAGGTGTATTGCTTAGCTGTTGTTAATTTCTGCCATGAGAAGAAAGAAGTTGTTTCATTACAGCTTTTTCTGTTATTCTATTTATTTTATTTTATTTTACTTTATTTTATTTTTTAATCCCTTTCTACTGTCTTTCTGTCCTAAGTATGTTGTCAATGGCCAGAAAGCTATATAGGTTGAGCTACAAAACAACAGTTGACCATAACTTGTATATCCCTTATAAATCTGAGCTCGCTCTCTCAGATTTCCCAGTGGCAAGCCCTGAATGGCCATGAGCAGACAGCTGATAAACGTGACAGAGAGATACTGGTACATAATGACAACCTCCTCAGAAATTTAGTAGATCTGGAGTAAACTGCCCCTCTTCCAGCTCAGTTTGCATTCTAATCTGTTTTGCACTCTTATCCCACACCCATCCAAAAAAACTAAAGCACCTTTGTTTTTTCTTGCCTTTGACCAAAACATATCGTATGCATTTATGCAGGTAGTTATCAGTCTTCAACAACCATTTGCTGTGGGTCTCTGGACATGCACTATGTGAAGCTACACCGCCTGCATTATATCTGTGTTTTACAAATGCATAGATTTTAAGTTGCTGCTGGGGAGTAGTTGAGGTTTTTAGTACTGTATGGGCCCAAGTCCCCACTCCCTCATTACCTCTGCCTCCCTTTTTATATCTAGCTGTTGACTTAAGTCAAGATAGGTGTGCAACAGTCCGTGTCACAAAGTACCGTGGTAGCAGGGAAACTTTCAAAGGGTGACTTTGGAGATTGCAATTGATGATTATCAAAGCCAAGTTTTTTTTCAGTTTAAGGGGAATGTCATAATGCCCTCTGTAAGTTGAGGCCGTTCCCTGAATTTGGCTGCTTATGAGGGATAAGAACCTTAAATTTTAGGGTAATTGATTTGGAAAGTTGCTTTTATATCCAAGCACTGGCTATGCCACAATAGCAACTGTGCTTTTGAGAACTCTTTTTTGAAGGACCTACTGATATTAGTGTTATATTAGACTGGTGCATTGTCATAGAAGTGCATTCAGAAGCAGTGAAAACATTTGGGACATTTAAGGAATCTCCCTCATCCCTATACACACACACACATATAAAATTAACTTCAGCATATCAAACACCAGCTGAGGATTTCACTGCTATCTTGGAAGGAGAAACTAGGCTCAGAGGGACAAAGTTCTAATTTCAAAGATCAGTAATAAGGCAAATAAAATTATTATATGATGTTTGTTATCCCTTTTCTCTTGTATGAATGCACCCTTCTGTCTTGCTTTTTCTATTTGGTATTTCAGACTGCATCCCTGCACACCAGCTACACGAGATGCTTCTGCTAACTAGAAAACAGATTTCCCCACTAATTTATATCTTCACATGGTATCTGAAATCTGTTTCAACATAGTTTAGTATGGATGCCTGTTGTTCCAGGTGGCCTTGCTGTATTGGTTTACCTTCAACACCTCCCCATATTTTAGTAATCCGGAAATCATTCAGTCTAAACTAGTCATCTTGTCTTTTTCTATAAGTCAATTAGTCCCTAAACAAGATATTTTTTTTTTCTGATTTACCTGAAAGTAAATATTTTGATGTAACAAAAGTGTAAACCCTCTGTTAAAAAAACTAGACCTAATGTAGAAAACTATAGAAAAAATTATTTTCTCTCAAAAAATTACATTTCCTTTGACATTTTCCACTTTCTTTAGCTGTAGGAAAATATACATATGAAAATAGGTTTGAGGACAGTTCTCAGATTTACTTCTACTAACTACATGCATTGTGAAAAAAATTTCTTTAGATTTGATCTTTGGAATTATTACAAAGATAGCTTCTACAGCTACTGTAATTCATAAACAATTTTAAGTAGTTATATTTTTCTCTTGACATTCCTAGTTGGAGGTTCAAGCCTGTCATAGCCAGTGCATTACTTTACTCACAGATGCTAATGTTTTCAGGTTCATAAAAGATCTTGATTCTTATTTCATTGAATATAAATATAGTTTGAATCCATTTTGATGAAGCTATTGCCTCTTCTGTTAATTTCTTGATCAAATTCAGATTTTATATTTAAATCTATAATGATTTATCATAATTAAATTTACCCATAGAACTACTAGTATTTTTTCCCCTGGTAGACTTAAGTGGTATGTATTTATGATGATTACTATTATTATATTTAATGTTAACATGAAAAAATGCAGATGTCTAAAATTTAATATTTTGGTGTTTGCTGTGTCCTGGCATGTTGAAGGACAGAAATATGATAACACTTTCCTCTTTTCTCATTTTCTTTCAAACCTAGCTTACCTTTTCTGAAGCCATAAGAAACAAAGCCAGATTATCCATCACAGGGAGTGTGGGAGAAAACGGACGCGTATTGACTCCCGACTGCCCGAAGGCCGTGCATACTGGAACTGCAATTAGGCAAAGTTCAGGATTGGCTGTAATTGCATCGGACCTACCATAAAAACCAAAAAAATAATTGAGTGCCTTAATCAAACTGTGTTGGTGACTGATGGGAACACAGCACAGACTGTAATGACATGGGAGTGTCATTGATGAACTATTAATTTGGCTGAGAAAGGGAAGTACATTCAAATGCGCCAGACATCATCAGCAACAATGTGTGCATGAGCTCAGCTCGGAAACCCAAATTCAGATTTTATATCAGGAAAATTAATAATTTAGTTTTGTTGGGGGGAGGGGGCTGGGAAGGGTGTATTAACAGCAACAAGTTTCACTTGAGTGGACTTAAAACTAATAAGACTTGCCAATTTAGCGCATTGAACTGTGAAGAACGTTTTCAGAAAGGACAACATTTTGATCTTTGTCTTGACAAAGAGAGAAAAGTAGCTATAGAAATCAATGAACATGCTAACCTGTGTCTCCAGAACATCAATATATACAATGGAAGAATACTCAGCTGTTCAGCTGTAGAAATGAATCACTAAACTGTGATAAGAAAATAATAAATATGTAAATCCTGTGACAAAATAAAGAAATTAATTACTTTTTCTTTGAAAAAAAAGGAATATTGAAACATGCTTGCTTTTTAACTGATGTAAATTCGGTAGAGGACAACACAATTCTTTTTTCTAACCATCTTAGGGAACAATTCATTGCAATAATTGATATAAAATGCCATCACTGTAATGAAATTCAGAGACTTTTTTTTTTTTTATAAAAGTTGTTGGTCATCCTCTTGTTTGCTGTTACCTTCATTCTGTCCCATCATTCTGTGTTCCACAGATTTGCATCTGTCTAATACAAGAAACAAAATGATAAAATATTTAGAGTACATCATCAGTCTGCAGTGTAGAATTAAAAGAGACTACGGGTCACTCATGTTACAGATATTATTTATAATCTTGTTCTGTGTAAGAAACTGTGGTTTTTGTACCCACCAAAAAGAATAAAACAACAAATGTTCTTATAATATTGACAGAGCCTGAGTTGTTTTCTGATCATTAGGGGTGTCACCTGGAAAGTAGAATAAGGTGGTTCATTCCTTACTTCAGGATGCAGGACTTTATCAGACACAGGCTGAATCCCTGCACATTTGAATAGTGCTTTTAAGTCCTTAGAGAGGAGAGACTTGAAGCCGTCAAAGTATTGTCAGATGCATGAAGACTAACACTGCTAAACAATGACCAACCATCAACAACTGCAGCAAAGGACAACCACACAAAAGCAGTAACCCAGTGGTGGTACTCATCCTATGCCACAGAGACATCTATGAAGTAGCGAAGCAGTGTTTGCTTCGCTGAAAGCATCAACAGTTCTTCCCTCACTCTAGACACCCTTTGTAATTACTGGACAGAAATAACCAATGAGATTGAATTATTTCTTTTTAAAGTAGACATAAAAACATCAAACTGCTGAATCACAGTAGAAAGAACCTGTATCTTACCAATGACTATAATCTAGTCTGAGGGCAACCAGTTCTTATACAGAGCTTGTCAGTGCAGGCAAAGGTGAAAATAAGGTGATGCTTGCCCCTAAGACATAATTACTACAACGTGTGCTTTTTTTAAAGAAAAAGACACATAACACTGCAATGAATCACTGTGCCTAAACTTACTGTAGATCCTTGTTTTACTGGTATGTTTATCTCATTCATGGGTTCCTGTGAACTGTTTGTGTTCCTGTGGCCAAAGTGGTGAGTTGTTTGTTTTTTCTCCTGTTTGAGTAAACCTGAGAGCTCCATCTCAGACTTCTTTTTGCAGTTGAATTTAAAAAGCTTCTGGGATATTTAGGTTTAAAAGAAAACAAACAACAACAACAAGAACAAACCAAAAGAAAATGAAAGAAAATAAAAAAGTGTTCGGCTTAATTTTTTTCATAAAAGTAACATATTAGAGTCTGAACAGATTGGGATACTGTGTGCGAAGAATGCTGTCTATTTTGTTCTACTGTGTATGTCTGTATTCCAGGAGCTTATCTTCATCTTTTCCTCATTTGGGACTGTGAGCAGTGCCAGTACTGTCCTGGGATATTTTACTGTCTTTCAGTGTTACTCTTTTTACATGCTCCCTGTCTCTTTAAATCATTACATTTATTTTCACCTCCAGTAAAAATCCCATCACTGCAGCTAGGAAGGTCACTCCATTGAGCCCATTCTTAATTGCCTAAGTCAGACTTTCATTTGGCATCAAGACCCCTAAGCCCTCTGAGATGTGTTGTCCAGCGTCAGTAACTACCAAGGATCCCCACTAAGAGGAATTACAATCAAGCAGCATGAGCAATATAGTCACGGAGAAGCATGGTCATGGAGTGGTGTGACCCACCAAGAGCATGCAGTCAGCAGCCACGGCGGGGAATCACCACATCCTCTCACCAATTCCAAGCCTTGTCCTTGGCAAGGGAACACTTTACTCAAAGAAAACTTGGACAGATGAGGTGAAGAGGATAGAGACTGTGTTTTTGCTGAAGCTTGTCATAAAATAACACAGATATAAAATGACTTGGGAAAAAAAAAGAAGAAAACAAGCAAAAAAAAACAACCAAACAAAACAAAACAAAGAAAACTAGATGGGTAAATGCTACAGCAGAGAAAATTTACTAGATTCAGGTGATTGAAGTCTCAGGGTATTAGTCTGCTCCTTCTACAGTAGCTTACTCTGTTGTCATATTCCAAGGGGTAACTGTTGCATGACTGTGATGACGATCTTCATATATCTATCTTAGGTTGTACTCAGACAATCTTGCTTCCACTTTTCCCCCTTCTCCCGAAACACTAATTTCTCACTACTCTCTGTATCTTTCCCCATTCTTTTTGAAGATAGTTTCAAAAGTCACCCTCCTGCCACATGTTGGAAATATGATCCAAAGGAGAGGTCCCTTCTTCAGCTCAGGTTCAGGAAAGCCATGATCTCCATTTCAATGGGTATAAGTCTCTGAGAAGCAGTTGAGCAGCTCCTGGCAACCTCCCAGCAGTGTTCTCCATCCTTCCCCCAGCTCTTTTCTCTGATAAGACCCTCTAACAGTTTCATAACAACTGGCTCAAAGGGAGAAAAAATAAGCAAAGGGGGGTATTAATTAAAGGAATTTATAAATATTCAGGCATTTACTCAAATATTGTCCCCATTTTTCCAAGTTTTTGCCCTCAAAAAGAATACAGGTAACGGAACCTAACCTATTTTTACTTCATGAGAAACCCCAAGTAGTCAACATGGATTCCGTAAGGGGAAATCATGCTTCTCTAATTTAATAACCTTTTATGAGGATATCAGTAGATGGTTAGATGAGGGAAGGGCAGTGGATGTGATATACCTTGACTTCAGAAAGGCTTTTGATACTGTCTCCCATGGGATCCTCACAGCCAAGCTTGAGAAGTGTGGGTTTAGTTACAGTGTAATAAGTTGGATTGGGAAGTGGTTGAAGAATAGATCTCAGAGAGTTGTGGTCAGTGAAGCAGAGTCTGGCTGGAGGCCTGTGACTAGTGGAGTCCCCCAAGGGTCAGTACTGGGTCCAGTATTATTC
>JANHGL010002632.1:149482-188345 GCA_024611195.1 Ceyx melanurus | reverse complement strand
AGTTAGTTAGAAACTTAAGCTGAAAAGTAAAATCACTGAACAGAATTTACTTGGTTTTCACCCAAACCAGGACATGAGCCTTCAAACATCTCACATGCTACAACTTTTGGGGCCATTTATTAGACTTTTTCATTATTATTCCTATGTTCTTTTCCAATGTAATTAACATTTGACATGAGCCTTTCTTCAAACGCTATGTTCAAGTTGAGTGAGCCTTCAATGTAATGATACCTTCTTGTTTAGGTCAGGAGGTCTTTGTGGGACTCTGCCATTTGTCACCATTCTTGACCAATAGTGAATCTTCTTCATGTCAACCATTCTTAAGGTTGCCGTGAGACAGGGGTTGCTTCTGTGGTACCTTGTATTTCTCTTAAAATATGGATCAGAGATCATAGATGAAAACTAGGTTTTACTCACGTTATTGTGAATTACATCAGAAATCAGAATCGCAAAAATTAGATGGAGTGGTGAGATTATGACTATTAATAATAATAATATTATAATTATTGTGTGACCTGTGGAATCTCAGTGTGTTTTCAGGTCATCTGCATCACAGTTGTCTTGAATTCTGAAACTATCTGCATATCAAATCACTGTTGTTCCATTGAGTTCAACAGGAGATAAGATAATGTACTGCTACTGAGAAAAACAAGCCATGGCACATTTCCATCTATAGCTACCTATAATTCTCATCATTCTAGTAGCTGAGCAACAAGGGAAGAGTGCTGGACAAGGTAGGGGCAATACAGCTCTCCGAAAGGTTCGCGTGTGACTGTGTGAGCAATTAGCTACATATCTCAGTTTGTCTTCTATTCCAGTCTGTCCAGTTCTGAGCTTGGGAGTGTTCATTAGTGTAGTGTGGATAAAAGAAGTTGCCAGTTCAGGGATGCCAGTTCTTTCAGGAGATACAGCAGACACCCTCTGTGCTCTGACACGAAAAGGTTGCTCAACAGCATGTGGAATCAGTGTCTTGGACAAGCTGCCAAGGTGCCTGAGCATATTGATTCTGGCACCTGCTTTCATAAGCAGGTGCTCAGGTTTTATGTGTCCAGATGAAGTTACTCCTTAACATCTTAATTATATGCCAGAATTTGGGTTTATCTGTTGTATGAGTAGCACTAGGTGTTGTTAGGAAAGGCATGTTAATAATTTTTGCTGCACCATTAGGAAGACTGTTGCAGTACATTTTCAGCAAGAACCTGACAAGGCTGGTATATGATACTGTCTCAATGATACTCTGAAAAATTAGTGAGAACATGACTGACTTAAGTTGAGTGATTTGTTAACCAGGTAGAAGTTAGGCTGTGGTTATTGAGGCTGCACAGAGCTCTCCGCTGGAATTTTCATGGTCAGTATGTCTCTCCTTGGAGATATACCAAACTTAGAACTGTTTTGTGAGCCTGTGATTTGTCCGCACGTTGGCCCATAGTCACTATTCAGGTGGAAAATTTTCTTGTGGGAGTTGCCCATTCAAAAAACAGGAAGCTTGCAGTGGTTGGAGGGCAGAGGCAGAAAGGGACCAAGAAAGGTGCTGATGCCAAGTCTTAACACCCCTTCTTCAGGGCATCCTGCCTGACAAAGCTCAACACTTCCTACTTCCTACAGCTCCCCACAAGTGGCAGTGAAGGAGCTGCTCTTCGGTTTGTGTGTAGGTTTCCACTGATGTTCTGGTTCCTATGCCCAAGCCTTTTTGAAAGCAAAGCATGTTTCAGTTGCAGTTGTTTTGGAGATTAAATGCACATGTTGTGTTGATCCGTTTTCACTCCCTTGGTGTAATTTGTTTACTGTCCCCTTACATATTGCCGGAAATGTGGAGAGAAAAAAAAAAAGACATCTGAACTACCCATATGTTTTTGTATTTCCTCTCTGTTCCTCTAGCTTTGTGATGTTCAAAACCCTCTCTTTTCACCTTCACATAGAAATGCACCTTCAAGGACAATTTTACACTCTGGTTGGTCTCAAGGTAGCCTAAATTTTTCATTGCCTTATTATTAAACCTAAGCTGGTAACTGAAATTGAACTCTCATTCCTTTTCAAATTAACTCCTTGGTGCAAAATGTCAAGGATTTTCCAGTTCTATCAAATGGGAGTCACTGAAGCTGGGAACCTATTGACACCAAGGGGTTAACCCATTAGCCACTATTTAATGTCCTCAGCTTTAATCTACAGAATCACAGCTAGAGCTGTGACTTACTAACCCCGCCACAAAACTGTCTAAGAACTGGTGTTATTAGGTCTTTTATTCAGGGATAGACTTGGGAGAAAACAAAACAACTTCACAGCTGTAAAGGAACATGAATAAAGGGCCTGGCAGTGGAAACCAGCAGTAATTAAAGAGATGTATTCCATGTTAACAGACCTCAGGGCAAAACCAACTGTTAATTATAAGAAATTCCTCCAGGTTTCTATTCTCAGTGCCGCTGCGGTGGGATGGTGCATGTGGTATTCATGGCACCACAGGGGCTGGAGCAGCCTGGGAACACTGGTCTAGAATGGCTGCCTGCAGGAGGGCTGTTGGGTTTGGCCAAGCTGTCCTGTAAATCTTCCAGCTCCAGGCACATTTTCCACCAACAGCCAGTCTGGCTGCATGTATGTAGGACTGTTGGGACAAGCACTACTTTTGGTAACTCCACATGGGCATTCCAAAGGGCCACACCAGGACACAAGAGCAGAGAAGGGCTCCAAGGCATCCCTCCCCACTCCTGCTCCCACTGCTGGAGCTGTTTGACAGATGGTTTGCATGTTTGAGGAATCAAAGCCAGGATTTCTGCAGGCAAGCAGGGTACCCCAGAGAGCACCTCCTCGCCAACTATTAGGTAATGCAAATAGGCCAGGGAGCAAAAAAAAAACAAGCTTTCCAGTTGACTCCCTCACCAAATGCTCCTTCCCTGCTGTACATGGGGTGGGAGTGAGAGCTGCAGCCAGACGGTGAAGTGGACCCCAAGCTGCCTGCCCCTGCTCCCAGTTCTGCACAGAGATTTGGCTCATTCCCCTGCATCACTGGGGGAATGGACTGGGAACACAGCATTGTTTTCTGGCCACATAAATAAAACAGTAGTTTAAAAAGCAAAACATGAATGTGATGTAACGGGAAGATGGGCAGGGGAGGGGAGAGAGCAGGGGAGTGAGTTTGGATTTGCAGAGGATGGTAAATCGTCAGGCATTCAGGTTTTGGGAGGAGTGGGCTCCAAAAAAAAAGGTGTACAGGCATTTTTCTCTTCCTTGGTGAAACTGATTAAAAGTCATTCTAAGGTTAGTAAGGCTGGAGACTGGTGATCTTGCCTTGTGTTATTCAAAATATGCTGGTTTTCTCTTACTATTGCCTGGTTTTTCTTCTGCAGAAATGCCTTGACAAGATATTGCAGCAATTTTCCTGATAGATCTGATATTCCATCTCTACTGCAAAGGCTTTAGACGGTGTTTGTTCAAGAGGAGCGCCTTCCCGGTACCACCAATTCCGTGAAAGTACTAAATTAGTGTATTAGTTATTAAATTCCACTACACAAATTACCATTTACATCATTATAAATCTGTCTCTACTGAGCAACCATTTTTATGGTGATGATCCTAGTATTTACATAAAAATTGCAGTTATACAAGGTAAATTATGTATTCCAACCTGCAATTTTTGCCCAGAATTTACACATGCAGAATAAATTATTTTCTCCTTCTTAAGCAGCAGTAATCATAAGTAATGTGCAGAAACATTCGTAACTGTGGTCTCACATGAAAGCTACATTTTTCTCCTTCCATAACCTGCTGTAATTACAGTGTACATCAATTCTACCATAGGTAGATACACCAGGGTTTTTTTTCCCCCCCCTTTTCCTCATACAATTTTAATGACTATCCCTGCTTAGAATACAACATTTTAAATTAAAAATTAAAAATTTAGAAGTAGATTGTTTCCCTGACAACAGGAACAGCAACATTTAATTCCCCCCTGTGTCATCTGTAAATAAATACATACATTTGCTGATACGAGAGAGATAATGTGCCTGAGGCTAATTGTGCCATTACAAATATTTTGAGCCTAAGCTTGATAGTGCAGGTCGTGGTACTTAAATATGTATGAACTGAAGTAATTTAACCTTCTTCCTGATTACCAGCATATTGACAAAACCCTTCGTAACAGGGCTACATGGACATCACTAAATCCTCTGAGTTACACTGTGTTGGGCATTGTGGGGTTTGGGTTTTTCTGAGCTTCTAATGGCAGCTCCAAGGAAGAGGCTTGTTGTGGGATCATGGAAGATGCAAAGCAGATCCTGCTGGCTTCTTTCAGCTCCACAGATGTCTTCTTCTGGGAGATTGGTGTGGGTTGTACTTTTGAGATGCCCTAGACCTTTTAGCACATAAGATTATGTTTGGAGAAATGCTTGTAAGAGAGCTTGGCCTTAGTAAGCCCTGCCTGAAGATGGCAGGTTTTACTCTTGATTTATTAACTAGTTTCCAGGACTAGTCCCAAGAGAGGATGAGCTGTGTGTCTGAATGGGTTTTGCTCAGAACCAGGAGTGGGAGTACCCCATGGTTGTGTTTGGAGTCTGTGGCTCTGCAGAGCAGCCTCATGGTCGTGCTGTGCTCAGCTCCTGAGGGTGAGGTTGGCTGGGACATGGCCAGGGCAGGGGCCCTAAAGCATGTCTTGACAAAGGCCAGCCATGAGCTGTACAGTTGGCACTGCAAGTTAATGACTCATTAAGATAGAAAAAGATGAGAAAGGAAAATGCCAAGCTGTTTGGTCTAATCCTCATGTCTTACCCTGTGGCTATATGAGAAATCATTTACGTTTGCAAGCTCCCTGTTTGCAAGATATTCTGTCTGCCATGAACTCAGCTCTTGGTTTTGTCCTACCATGCATCGAGCTCAACTCTAGTGGAAAAAGCCCTTTTGAGCCCTTCTAGGAGCATTGCTCTTAGAGTCAGGACTGCTGATTTTGCCTGTAAAGAGTTCTGTCTGGGCTCAGTGGTGCTGTGTGTCACAAAGCAGAGTGCAGCTGGAGGAGAGGAAAGCATATTCCTTGTTGCTGCTCCTCTTATCTCTGGATTGAGCCTTGCTGGGAAGGGGAGTATCTCCTGCAGGCCTCTGGCTCCACATGCTCCCTCAGCTTGGTGGCAAAGAAATTCATGCAACATTTCTGCAGTGTCAAGTTCACATATGGATCAAGTGAAATGTTTAAGGTTAGAGATTCTCTTAGATTTCTTCTCTCTACTTGTCATGTTCTTTCATAGTTAATTAAGCAGGTGCTGAACCAAGTAAAAGTTTACTGATGATGAAGCTGGTGCTAACCCTAGCTTCAGCATAAATAAGGCAACATTGAAGACCAAATTGTGGTCATCTCCTCGTCATGGCAGCAGCTTGTCCTTCCTAAGGCTTATGTGTGATGGCTGAAGGCTGCAGTCAGCATAGTATAAATGAAGTTGCTTGGGCGTTTTGGTAGCTGGTTGAGTTTGTTGTTCTCATTGTGTCAGCGAAATCTTGAGCAGGACAGTTGAGTCTCAGATCCTCCACTTGGCACCTGCTGCTGGGGCTCAGCTGAAATTATCAGTGCTATGATGTTTTATAGAGTCTGAGGCACTTGCTGTGTGCTGTAGGGAAATATAATCCTGGAAGTGGGATTCTGAGGGGATGCAATTTCAGCAGAGCAGTGCTCAGACTCCTTGCAGGTCTCTGAGATGGGAAATGGGCTGGCACAAGTCACCTGATAAAGCTTAGGGCAACATATCATGACATGGCATGATGGAGAGGAGGAAAATCAGACATAAAGGGAAAAGCAGTAATGAGAGAGAAAAAGCTCGAGAACCAGACCATTGTGGTTTGAGTCACACTAAAAAGTTTATTTGGTTGTGAATAACAGGGTCAGCAATTCTGTATCTAACTGGAAGAACCCTGTACTCTCCCATTACAGTAAGCTCTGCTTAAAGCTTTAGATTTAGTATGTTGAAATAGTCCGACTTGGTCCATGCCAGTAATTAATGTGAGTGCAGTTAATGTGAGTGGAAATGACACCTTTTGTCAGCAACAGGTAATCCTTTCTAGGAAAGGTAAAGCTGAGAAAGCAGTTGAAAGGTAAATAATTAGCAACATTTCTCTACAATCGCTAAGTTTGTCTTCACACCTTGTTACTTCCCTAGGTGGATGAGCTAAATGCAGAGAATAACAAAAACAAGTCTTTCATGAGCTTCTGAAGCTCTTCTTGCTGGTTGAAAGGAAAGCTTTTCTTTGAATATGTTGATATTCCTCAAATGAGGTGCTTTGATGGTCCCTGAGGGATTTAGCTCATATCACGATAAATGTGGAAATTAAAGGAAGTGCACAATTTGTAAGACAATCATATTGTTTGAACAATGATTGGCTACAAGTGCCTTTGCTCAGATTTAGCACTTTTAGACATGTTTATATCTGTTACTTCTTTGCCAGAGCCTCTGTCAGAAATACGGTCCCTGTTTGGGTACCACACAGAATGCAGCATTACACTGCTTCCCATGACCCGGGCAACCAGTGCTGCCTGCAGCTGTCTGGGGCCTCTGCAGAAATGTCAATTAGCAATAAAAGTTCTGCAAATAAGCATTATGCTATCTCCTTATACCTCCCCTGCTGCTGCTCACAGTCATACAATAATGTCCAGGGCTGAAAAATGGATGTTATGGGCTTCTGCAGCATCTCTGCTGCTCTGAGTTCAATGTGGTGTTTTTCTGGACACAATCTCATGTGAAAGTGGGGATGTCAAATCGAAAAGAGAGGATTTAGCGATGGATATCCTTTATCCAGGGATGCTATTCAGATTGGAGAACCTGTATCATGCATCTAATTCCCCTTGGACTAAACTTCTTTGGTCTTGGTTCCTGCCTGGGTTTTTCTCTCAGGTGGCAGTTCTGTAGGTGTCTCGGGAATCTCTTAGCTCTTGGGTGTCATCCACACAGCTCAGATGGGCTCAAGAGGAATTATTTGCCATTACTGGCCCCAGTTCTTTTTTTCTTTTTTTTCTTTTTTTTTTCTTTTTTTTTTCTTTTTTTTTTTCTTTTTTTTTTCTTTTTTTTTTTCTTAACTGAAATCCTATTGATTTTAAAAAGTAAAAGCCTATTTGTCCATTCAGCGTGTCTTTTTTTCTCCCATGTACTTAATTATCTATTCAGGGTGGCATATAGATTGCCCCATCAAGGGCTGTGTAACTCAGGTAGGATTTCGCAAGTGGAAATCCCTTCCCTGATTGCCCTGTAGGGAATGAGCTGTGGATTTACCCTACCTGTTTGAGGTGGAAAGGAGAATCCCAGAAACTAGCCCAGCACTGCCCTCATGCAGGCACAGAGGGGGTGCACAATGCACTACCCAGAAAAGGGATGCAACAGCAAAATTTCCATATTGGTGGCAGCCTTACAAGGGAGATGGGAATTAACAGATCAGTGAAATCAGGAACCAAAGAGTGTACCTGTTTGCTGCTCTGCAGCACCACCTAGAAAAGCATGTCTTAGTGTTGAGGAACAGGAGAAAAGCTTGAGCTAAACCTTTCTTTATTCCATTAGGCAAGTGCTTAGGTAGCAACTTTCATGATACTTTGCACGTAGCACCCACGAGGCTGAGATGAATCTTTAGGTGCTTTTTCCTGTCTGGACATGATGTATCTCCTAACCTAGGACTCCATATCTGATGCACATCATCCATCTGGCAGTGAGTATGTCAGGCAGTGCAGCATTTTGGTCACAAGCTGACATGGGCTTTTTTGAACAGTGTGAGCAGTCAGGTACTGTGCAGGTCTGGCATAGAGGACTCCTTTGCATGGAGATGCTTTCTCTCTTTTGAAATAGTCTTATGAAGCCAGTGTGCTCTGGAAAGCATTTGTTCTTTTAATCGTTCCTTATCCAGTTGAGAGCAACTTCAAAGTGCTTTGTCTCACTCAGCAAGACATGTTCACCCCTATCACTTGAATATGCCCAACACTAGTTTCCTGCAGGACTTGATTTTTTAATTTTTATTTTTTTTTAATGTATAGTATTTCAAAGTTGCTTTATGATTAGACCAGGATGTCTAGCAGTCAAATCTGTCATGATCCAAAGGTGTTTGTGGGCGTATTTTTTTCCTAAGCCTGCGTTCAGGCATAAAGGGCTCAGCTGCAGAAGGCCTCCAGGTGCTCCACTGCTCCACATAATAGATGTTTTCATTAATAAAAGTGCAGACCATAACTTATGCCCTCCTAATCCTTGAGTAATTAAAGGACTGGGGAGAAGGATGATTCATACCAACACTTGCTATGCTCAAATGGTTTATTTTTGGTATGGTTGAGTGTATCTCTAAGAATGAATTTGCTCTGTTGTATCTTGTAAATAATTTATTATGCTCTTCTTAGAAAGCTGCTTTCTAGGGAGAAAAACAATAATAACTACATTTGGTTATTCTGGCATACCACACAAACCTAAGGCTGACTAGTGACTGTTCAAGGGGAATAGCTGAGATCTTGCAGAACAGCATTTCTCCAAGAAGGAGTGCAAGGTGAGAGGGCTCTGCTTGTGAGTGGAGACACATTCGTGCTGTGATTTCATCTGGGGGTTACAAAACCACCAGCTTGAGGAATTTTTCAGTTCTCTGTGAATATCCGATTTCATAAAAAAATCATTTCGTTTTTTTCTTTGGTTCTCATGACTTAAGAAAAATGGTCACAAATGTGACCCTGCAGGCTCAAAAACCCAACACAAAGAACTCAGGTTGACTTATCATTTATCTCATGATTTATATTGGGTCTGACTCTCCAATTTATAGTACTTGAAAGGCTGACTTAAATAACCTGCAGCATTTATATACTACCCTTCAGATGTGGATTGAAAAGCCCTTTCAGATGTGAAACTCTGTCCCTTGTGATACACTTGTGATAGATTGTTACTCTGAATTTTGGCTAATTCAGTTTCAATTTTCTATGGTGATTTTTCTTAATTCTGTCTCACTTTTCCATGAATGATGGACTGTACATACGTGTCTCTTTGGGATCTATAGAACCCTGCAACGTCCAGTGATATCACCATAAAATTATCTGACTGGGGACTTCAACTGCCCAAAAGTTAATCTGGAGAAGGGCATGTGCAGAGAAAAAAACCCTGAAAACTGAGAGCTGATATTAAGAAAACCTAGCAAGGAAATCCCCCAAGCAGCAGAGCAGCTCCACATATTCCCCAACTGAATTAGCTCACAGGTCTTCCAGAATATACCCAGCTTGGGAGCAAAACAGTGAACCTTTCTACTGACAGCTTTTAAAAATTATCTTTGCTTGAGCAATTCCAAGCTGCTTAGATGTAAATGTATATAGGAAGAAAATGTTTTTGTATGAGAAATTTAGGGGAGTACTGGTAGTAGATAGTAGAGGGTGATGCAGTTTTGTCCTTGTCTTTACCATATTCTTTCCCTCTGTGCTGCGTCAAGGAGTGGGCTCTGTGGTCAAGGGATGCTCAAAGGCTCAGTTACGGCACAACCAGTCAGGGTTGGTGAAAGCTTCTGCCATTCTCTAGCTGATGTTAGTATAGATTGGCAGTATCTTCCCTATGCCTCAGAGCCTTTCAGCTGGAGGCACCCAGAACTCACCTCTTGTCTTTATTGGGCTGTACTGAATTGAACTGCACAAACTGTCTCCCTCTTTTCCCCCCCCTCTCTTTTTCTGTGTTAATTATAGAGAGTGCTTCCACGTTTGCAATTGTGTGTGAATAAGCATCTGTTAGTGGATATTGGGGGTGATCACTGAGTTAGCTGGCTCAGGAAGGCTTGGAATTGAGCAAACCCAACCTCACAGCTAATCCTCTGGCCAGATTCTCTTCACATAGTTCTCATTTCCCCATTTGCTCAGAAATAACAGGCATATTTTTTTCTCAAAGAGATAATTTATTAGTCAGACAAGCAAAAAGAGCTAAGCAATACACCCAGAAATCTCACAGCTATAAGGTAAATGTAGCACCAATTGCCTGTATACTGATGTTGGAATCCTTGACTCTGCCGTAAATATTTCCCTGCTGCCAGTGAGAAAGAAATTTCCCTCCTGCATAGCTCTGAGCTGATGGTGGTTAAGTAGAGCTCCCTTGGCAAGATCTTGTCATCTTTTGCTTTGCATTACTACCCCTTAACACATTAGATGTTGTGATAATCCCCAAATAAGTGACCGTTTCTCTGCAATATTGAGCTTCATTCTGCTTCAGCTTTTCCCAGCTCCTTGAGGTTTTCTAGCTTCTCCTTTTTAATGCTATGATCCTATGATTTAATGCTATTGATAAAGCCTCTGATTAGCGGTTCATATATTACCTCCCTATGAGCATGATGTCTGTTGAGCAAACCCTGTTGCTTCCACTTATCCCTTAGGTGCTCCAGATACCCAGATATAGGCACTTCATAGGCACAGGGGGGAGCGGAACTGACAGGGGATTTATGTAGCGAAGCTCTGAGCATGTGTTTGAGAAATATGAAATATGTTTGTCAGGCTTTAGGCTTGTGCTTGCAACCTACCGCAGAGCACATGAGAACCCAGCAGATTTATGAGAATATGCCTTTAAAGGAAAGTACAATGTATGTGTATGTATGTGTGAATATATTACTTATGCTTGGTGGTTCACATGCATGGTTGTATGTGTGCTCTGTCCACCATGTACATGCAAGCCCATTAATAACCTGAGAAGGTTTTGCAGGAGCATAAGGCGTTTCCCTTTGCCACCAAATGTGAGTCACGGTGGTGATCAGCTGTGCTTGCTCCCCACGCCCACCTGCCAAAGTGAGCCCAGCATATGCGTGGGGAAGGAGTGATATTTAATTCATGTGCATGGCTAATTAAAGCAGAATCAGTCTGCAAAATCAACTTCAGAGAGTGCTCCAATTGCTTCCTCTCTGAACCTCCTCCTGGATAAAAGCACAAGGCAGAGATGGTGGGAACCAGACAGACCTACTTTTATCTGCTGAAATTAAGCTGTGATTTGCCCACACATCCAAAGTGAACAATATGACTAACCGAATCAGAGAAGAGAAAACAGCAGAGGGAGTGGCACAGCCACAGGAAAGATGGGAGCTGGAGAGTTTTGAAGGCTGGAGTTCTCCTCCCAGCGTATGAATAGGCTGAGATGAAAGGATGAAATCAGTGAGCAGATGAAGTGCAGAAGTTGATAAAATCCTCAGACTTTGGAAGGTTTACCTGAGCCTATTAAAATGAAGCAGGTTTCCCTCACTGAGACCACATGAATGAAAACATGATTGACAGCAGAGCCAAGATTTTCACCTAAAAGCAAAATTAGGAGGACATGAAAAATAAGCTATGGTGGTGCTTGGAAAGCCCACACAAATGATTCTGAGGCAAGAAAAGAAGGGATATGTCTGTGCAGGTAGAGTGAACGATAAATCAGAGCTATTAACTGCAAAGGAGGCAAAAGGCTTTTCTGTCCTTCTAGAAGTAAAGCACCACAGTTGGTGTCCACTTCATCATGCTAATGTTGGTGCTGGGAGGCTTGCAGAGAAAGGTGAATCTCTAGAGGTACCTTCCAACCCCTAACATTCTATGATTCTATGAATGCATTCATTTCACAACAATTTAGTCAGAAAAGTGACTTAGGTTTCCTGATGCTCTGAATCCCTTCTTCAGCCTGCTGACAGGAGCCAAGATTTTTCATGGCTGTTCTGTCGGTGTTGCTCACTTCTGGGGATGTAACTGTGTCCTTGCTCAGTACAGCAGGACTGTAAATCATTACAGCAGCATTCACACTGCCAGGACTGGAAACCTTTACAGACAATTATATTTCCTCCTGTCCTGTTCTATTGGCTACAGTTTCTTTAGGTCGTCTTTTTTTTTTTTTTTTTTTTTTTTTAAATTTCCGAGATCATGTCAATATTGCAGGATGTATGTTTAATTCAAAAACAATGCTTTGGAATTAATGTCATGCGAATTAACCACACTTTTGCAAGCAGACTATTAACATGCACAACAAGGAATCCAGCATGGGGACTGATAAAAATCAGAAGTCAGAGCACTCAGGAGGGGAGGCTTAATTAGCCTGTGATGTTTTGCTCTAAAATTCTAAAAAACTTAGAGCTCTTCTCCAGAAGTTTATTATGGGCTCCTAAATGACTGTCATTGAAGAGCTTAAGAGTTCGACCCAAATCTTGTCCTTGTTACACCTTAGAGAGATTGCAGTGCTAAGTGCAGGTAAGCCTGGAAGCTGAAGACAAATCTTCCAAGAAATGGACCCAGCTCCAAAGCCAGCATGGTCAGAATCTCATCCATTGCAGAAACAGGGAGGCTTTGATGCCAGGTTCTTGGTTTAGGAAAGGGGGCTTTATTCTGCTGCCTAGCTGAGCCTGCTGTGGGAAACCAAGGGAGATAAGACTAGAAGCTGCTTTCCCAAGTTTACACATTGAAGACGGTTTAACTGGAGGCTCCAGATGAAAGGCTGAATTTGTTTAGTCTCTATCTCCTGGGAAATTGCGAGTCTTTGAGGAGTGCTGCAAACCTCTAGGCAGGCGACTGTTGTCCCTCTGGACACTCAGCAAATCGGCTTTTTAGAATTTTAGGTGGCTCCTAATAATATAAGCAGGAGAAAATTGTGCGAATGTAATACTTCCCCAGAGCATGGGGATAGCTGAGCTTATGGCTTAAGCAGTGAATACCAACAAGTAGTGTGAAGAACAGGCAAATACCTCAAGCCTCCTGAAAGCCATGTTATGAGTAGTGTTTTCTTTCTTATTTTGTGTCACATGTAGAAAGTAATTGCTTAACCAAACTGCACAGCAATCTGATTCAGTCAAAGAATGTCCCTGAAATTCAAAGGACATGAATTTTTGCTTCCTGTGAGTCTTCAAGTCCTATTTCTTTACTGTGTTTGGTTTTCTCAGTGGAAACTGCTTGACCTTTGGCCTTTGCCAGGGGCTGACAGTGCAAAGGCTATTTTAAATATACGACTGTAAGACCTGGAAGTTGCTGGAAGCTGAGTGAGAGGAGGAGAAGGGCCCATTTGTGCCAGCAAAGGTGTGGTAAGGTGCTTTCAAATTTTTGCCTATTGACCCCTCGCTTCCCAGAGCAATGTCAGTCTGCGATCTCTAGACTTATCCTGCTCTAGTTTGGGCTTTGATCACTCAGAATGTTAGGAAGTCTTTTATGACTTGCTCACTTTCACAACCATTTGCAAGTTTTTCTACTTCAGGGCTCTGGCAGTGCAGTGTCCTAGACAGAAACCACCCAAGAACCTTTTCCCTTTCACCTGTTAGTCACGCTGCCTTCCAGCTCGTGGCAAAGAGCCTGTGGTGCCAGCCCAGCAATGACCCATGGTGTTCGGTGACCCTTCTTTTGTAGCAAGATGCTTTGTCAGTTATGGCCACGTTTGGGCTGCTCTGTTCTGCTTTTCACCCTAAATGGTTGTTTGGAGTTTGGTTAATTAAGCATCTGGGAGCAGCAAGCTCCTCAGTTAATTCATTGCATGCTGAGGGAGGTTTATCACTGGGTAGCATATGCTCAAATTTCCCAAGCATGCTTTTGCAGCAGAGGCTTTACATACCCTTCATGGTTTTCTGATTCTCCAAGAGTCTTTCTCAAAATGGCTTTTTTTTTAACTAAGGGAGGCTGCTTCCCTAGACACTTTGGTACTTTGGTGATCTTACCATGTTTTCCTCAATTTAACAAGTGCTTTCTCTTTTTGCCTACTCCCATTTCTCTCTTTTCCCTGAATCTCTTTGGATCTCTCTTTTTCCCTCCCTGAAATTTCTTCTTTTTCTCCTTCACACATAAGCCAACAGTAGCTAATCTTGCTGCCTCCTTATCTCTTCTTAAGTCATCTGCACAGAGCAGGTTGCATGTCTTTTGATTCCAGTTGTAAAAACACAACAAGCAGGGACCAGAATGAAATCAGTCTTGTATTTATACAAATAAAGAAAACCCCAGACAATGTGGCAATTAGAGATCAGGAAGATGATTGATTAATGCCCAATACAAGAGCTGCATGGGAAGGTTTGTATTAAACACTTACCATTTATTGCTTATTCATCCTGCCCAAGCAGACCTTATATTTGGCTCAATGTCTCAAGATACAAAGAAACTACAGTCTCCTGTGGGCAGAGGAGACATGGAAGGGCGAAGAACAAGGTAACACTTCATGTTTTACTGTCTTTTACTGCTACAGAGGATCTCAACAGCATCAAATTGCTGTTTTGCTTCTGCACTCTCAAGGCATTTTGTTGCAGGGAAATATTTATTAGCTGGGCAAACATTTTACATGGGCCTTCTCTGGCAACAGTAATCACAAACAGGATTTGCAGGGTTGCTTCTTTTCTCTCCCCTGTTAAGACACTGGTCCCAGGTATTTACTGAACATCACACCAAGGAAAGGCAGCATTTGTGTCGGAGGGGCCAGCAGGAGGAAGCAGGAATGTTGGCTGGGAAACTAAATATAAAATATTTATATATATAAAATAATATATTTTATTTGTATTCTACTGCTCTAATCCTGAAGAGACATGTTAATGCTGTCTGCTGTTGTTTTACCCCATGCATTTTGTCTTTTTTCCTCTTCACAAAGGTGGCCACTGTCCATATGCCAACCAGAAGTGCTTTAGTATATAAAAGCTTGCAGCCAACAGCAATATCTTTGCATCATATATGAATACAAGATACATAGTCACCGCTTCACTTTGGCTTCAGTTACTTTCATATACAGCTCTGGTCTGGTCTCCTCATGCCTTTGTGCACATCTGCTTCCAGATCCTAGAGTTAGCTTAGATGGGGCTGCAACCAAGCTGATAAAGGCTACAAAAGCACAGAGTGGCATCCAGTAGAGGTCTGAAATGGGAAAGTGGATTCTGAGTATGATGAAGGAGCCCACCTCCACCTCCCTTGCATAAAAGGCACTTCTCAACTCTTCGGAAATCTTGGTTGTGTCTGGTACAGATTCCCTCTGGATATGCCCCAGGCTTATGGATCCTCACAATTTTTTTAGTTGGTAAAGTTGTTTCAACCATTTTTATTAATATCTTTGACCTTATCTCCTGGCCTGTTCTGTAAAAGTTTGTTGGGTTTGGTTCGGTTTAGTTTAGTTTTGGTTTGGTTTGGTTTTTTTTAAGTTTAAAACAGTCAACACCATCTAATGGATAAGATAGAAACTTCATTGACTGACTTACCCAGGAGAGATGTGTAAAGCTCATCACACCTAAATTAAATTATATCTTGAGCACCTTTCCTTTGAGCACTGTCATTTTCCTCCAAGAGGCTATATAAATTGCTTTTTCAGTTTATTTGATGTGGCAAAAAGCCAGAATTGGAATCTATTGTTCTCCAAATCCTGAGCAGTGGTGATGGGTCAAAGCAATCTAACATGAAGGTTATTATCACTGAACGTGTGGGTTAGCACAGTTGAAGAAAATAATATATTTGCCTGAATTAACACCTAAGAGCATCCTGACACAGAAAGTCTGTTCTCTCAAGACTTTTTTTTCATTCAGGAACTCCTGTGAACTTCATTGATTATCTCAGTCCTTGATTTCCCATGAGTGACACAGCAGGTAGATTAAGTTTATGGCAGAAAGTCTTCTAAAGATTGTGTAAATCTTTTTACTAATTCTGTTAATAAAATCGGCAGGGTAAGCTGAAGTGGTGCATACTGGGTAAAAGTGGACCACACAGTCAAAATATACAGGAGATTAATTTTGACTCACTTATGAAAAAAAAAGAACACTAATGTCAGAATTTGCTTTTTTATTTCCAGCCTAAGTATGTGAAAAAAAGATGTGGGTCCATCATTACCATGGTGACTAGAGCTCTTGCACTGCAGGTCAAGTGAGTCAGCAGTGCCATGCTCCAGACCTCCTGCCCCACCATACTGGAGATCTCCACTGCCAAAGGTTTGCAGGGCATCTTAAATAAGAGTGATGTGTGTGTTAAGGCTTACTTTAGTGACTCTCATTTGGCTTATCTGAGGTGTACATCAGCCAACATAGTGTATAATCCCCTTGCAGACCATTTTTGTGTCTGGTAGCATCTGCATAAGCTAAAGTGACCCGAGATGGTTTGTTACCCTACTCATGTTCGCACTTCACCCCAAATGGCTCTTCTCTGTCTTTCCAAGAGTGATATGGGACAGAGCACACAGCTGTGAGGCTGTGTGGCAGTGCCAATGCTATGAAAGAGGAAAAAGAAAAAGGAGATAAAACCATTGTTTAGTTCCTCTCCCATCTGGAGACCTTTCTGCCCCCAGGCACACACACGTGAACCTAAATCTGTGTGACGTGGGTATCCCAGGACAGGCAATATGATACAATCAATATGCAATCAGGGCTTACTCAATGAGTGGGTGATTAGTAACTGCATTTGGACCAGTACAAATCAAGGAGGAAATCAAGCCATTGTCTTATAATACAAAAGAACTTTGACTAATTGGTTAGGGTTTTAATTTCTTTTGTAATATGTATAATTTATATATATATATCTATTCACATATATCTATGTGAATCCTTTATGAATCTGACATACTAAGGAGGTTGGGACCTTAATAACTGAGCTGAAAGAGGTTAGAATTACACAAAAGCAAATTATTTCTGATGACCAAGTATTTTTATTAAAAGTATTTTGCGGTTACAACAGGGTTTATGTCTATAATACACTGAAAATACTACTAGTCTCCACAACAGCTGTGAAGTCTCTGAGCATTGTTGCCTATTGTTGTTTAAAACAAATTGATTTCTCTTGGCTTTTTAATATTTTTCCTTGTTGGCAAGAAATGAACAAGATCTGTTATACAGTGATCAGATCCAAAGGCTGTTAGAAACAGTGAAAAGATGACCACTGACTGCTAAGCCTTGGATAAGACCCCAATATTTTCTCGGAGACAATTTGTGTGCAGTTCAATCCTGTTGAAGTTACATTCCTTTCTGGTTTATGGTTCCTTTAAAGCTTGATTCAGCAGAGGACCTGATAAAGATCAGGCTTGAGCTAAGGCTGCTCATCCCCCACTGTATCCTAGCTCCCAGACAGGGTTTTGCTTCTCACAGGCAAGGGTTTTGCTGAAACCAGGAAGCTACACCTGCCCTGTGCCACTGCTCTCCTATAGATTCAATCCTACCTACTTCTGGTGCAGGTCCTGCCCTGCTTCAGCTCTTGGCTCATCAAAGGTAATATCCAACCTCACCACTTTGTCACACCTTACAGACATCAGCAGAGTATAAATCTATGCAAGTTGTCTCCTACAATGTTAACAGCATGGATGTGCTGTTTGTTTTCAGGCTATCACTGGTCACCTGCCACTGGTTTTATGATTTGCATCAAGTTGATGGATAACCTTTTAGTTCTCTGGCCAATTTTGAAGCATATCTCAGAATTCTGGGGCTTGCTTTCCTTTCAGATTTCTCCTGTCCCTCCCCTGGCAAGCTTTTCCAAGGCTGGCTGCAAAGTGGAAGGAGTCTTGGGAGATTTTCTTCAGGGTCTTTCTTAAGTTTTAATTAATCAGTGAGGTTCCTTTCTGGCTTGGGTTCTTTCTAGCTTTAGTGCCGCCATCTCATTAATTGCAACTAGTTAGCACAGTAGAGATTCAGCCAAATGTCAGCTGGTATGTGCTTTTTGTCTCTTTTCTCAGCATAATTAGAAAATAGTCACTGAGTGTCATGTTGCTCAAATGTACTTCTTCGTGGTGCTTCCTTTGTTGTGGAGCTGTATCTTACAGCCCTTTGGCCAAACTCTGGCTTCTGCAGGGAAGGCAGCTGGGGGGATGGGGGTGTTCTTGGTGCTAAATAAAAGCATGGCTTGGGCTAGAAAAGTGTAGTTGGGCAGGATTTACAGGCTGATGGCAGCGTGTCTCCCTCGCAATGCAGGACCTGTTCCCCATGCACAGCATTCAGCTTCATGTGATGGCAGGAAAGCACATTGCCCTGACACTGAATCCCCCTGAGTAAATGGGGATGGGGCATTTGGGGTATATTATTAATGCCCAGGTTGGCCTTCTCTGGCCAATGTGAGGGACCTGGGGACCACTTGAGGGTTAGGCAATGAAGAAAGAGCCTCCATGGGGCTGAGCATTTGCCTTGCCAAAGAAACCCCAAACCCTGGCTGTGGCTGGGTAGCAGCTTCTCCCTTTAATTTTGTAGAGCAATGGCCTGGGAGCAGTCAGACAGGAGGGATCAGATGGGAGCCTTTGCACAAAAGCATCAGGCCCTTAATTCTGGTGAATATTTTTCATTGTTTCCCATTGTTTCAAGTTTCTTGTTTCTGGTTGTATGAACTGTCTCACTCAAATTATGCACCAAAATTAAACGAGGGTGGGGATTCTTAGGTAGCCTGTGACCTGCAAGAACACTGATACCTTATTCATGGATTCAGCCTTATTTACTCTTCCAGTCCGGTACATAAGGCAAGAGCAGCCCCTGCCCACTATAAACCAAAACTAAGGCAAGAGAAAACTCAAAACATCCAAGCTCTGCCCTCCTCCAGCACCACATCCACATTCCTCAGCCCCAGTGGGACATCTGATCGCTACTCTGAATAGTACTTCTGATGTGTGGTCCTATTCTATATTCTTTTCTCCTTTTCCCCCCTAATTTGGAAGTGGAGCTTCATGCAAGGATGTAAGTTATGGTTCATCTCCACTATGTATTTCTCTGTCTTCTCTCTGTGATCAAAGAGAGCAGATGGAAAACTTTGCAAAGAGAACAGACATCTCTGCTCCCTGCTGCAAGTCAGGAGGGGGCTCAGGTGTTATGTCTAATACTTTGTGCTGCGGTTAACTGGATTTGTCCAGGGGATTTAGGAAGAAAAGATGCCAATGCCAGGCATCTGCTTATGGGTAATTTGTCTTGATACGTTTTTGGTGTTACTGATGAGAGAGGGAGACGAATGCTTAATTAGGGAATTAACCATCTTTTAAAAGATTAACTTTTCTTTGAACTCATTTATCAAAAAGATAAAAAAAACCCTGCAAACTGTTTGACAGAAATCTCTTTTCTCAATATAAATGAAAGGCTGAACAGTTAGAATAAAAGATGAGTGTAATTACTCGATAAACCTAGGACTAAGCTTACCCTGTAGAAGCACTGCTTTCCCTCACCATGTCAGTCTTGTATACTGGTCCTCTTTTTTCCCTCTTCCCAGAGCTAGTCCCCTGGAAAGTGGGGACATGGGCAGGTAACCCTGATTCTGCCCCAATCACACCACACAGTACTTGGCTTTGTTCCTGGAGTCCTCTGTTATCCAACACCTGTTAGCTGAAGTGATACGGGTCATAGTTTTTTGGCACCCAAGCATATTTGGGGTGAAATAAGAGCTCAAACATATACAGAAGTGAAGAATATTTTTAGGTATCTGGAACTGGAAACAGGTTGTCTGATGCAATGCTACTTTTCGCAGCCCTATTCTAGGCTATGACTAAAATCTCTAAGTCAATCTACATTTAATTAATCCCTCTACTACTAACAAGTATTAATTCAGTTTGGTACATGAGAGGGGAATAACAATCTCCCTGGGATGAGCATGAGGACCAGATGTGTGCACACACCCGATACTCCCATGTGCATCCCTTTGATTGAGACTTAGTATTTAGTGTGGTTAAAAATGTTTAGCTTCTATGAGCAGAAAGTAGCATCATACAAACTGTGACAATACTTTTTCCCCTTTATGAGTTAAACACAGATATCAGTGGATTTTCTCCTGAATTCCTGCCTAGTGCTTCATTAAGATTCTCTAATTCAGATTGACAGGTGCTTGTACAAATGGGTTAAAATTGGCATTTACATTTTTATGTATGTATCAGCAGAGTATGAATTATTTCAAATTTATTGTGGGAATGAGAGGGAGATAAACAATGTGAATGATGGGTTTTGTATCTGTTTCTGAAGCTTTTCGTCTGCCACTCATGAACCTCAAAGAGCACACAGACAGTAGTGGTTCCCATTTGCAGCAAAACATCTCTGATCCTTCTCTAATATTTACCAGCATTTGGCTGGAGTGAAGGGATGATTTTGGACTCTGAAATGCCACACTCAAACTGTGCCGCAGGCCTTGCTTCAAGGCTGCATGTAGGAGAAGGATGGCACGCAGCTGCATGTTTGTGGAGGAGCACAGGCCCTGGGGCAATCCTGCAGTCTCATCTTCTGTGTGTCTTGAGCTATGATTTCACTCTTGGCAGTAAAGGCTGTTATTGGTTTCTTGCAGGAAAAGCAGCCTCTGCAAACTCATCCCAAGGTGGGTGCTCCACTAGTGCTCAAGTGCAGGTCGTCTGTCTCATGTGGCTTGTTTCTGTGCTCAGCATGACACGAGGTCCCTTGGGAGCTACAGGTGAGACTGAGTGCTGTGCAGCTTTGATGTGCAAGGGCAGGACAGGCTAAGCCCTCAGGCTGGGGGCTTCCAAAGCAAAAGTGTTTGGAGGGAGAGAGTTTAAGCAGGTACCCATCTGCCCAGGAGTAACCCTACCAACATACCAACAGGTGCTCCTTTGGGAAAGCAATGTTTGAGTCCCCACCTCCAGGGACTCCAGGTGTCTCCATCATGGGACATTATGGTGGAGCTCATAAGAGAGAACCTATGTGAATATTTGTGCCTGAGCTCCTTTCTCTCCTGCAAGCCTTTTTCAGGCAAAGAACTGTTCCCTGCTCCTAACACAGCAACCAGGAGATATTTGCAGGACAAAACCCAAATGTTTGCAAGTGTGCCAGAAGTTGTCTTTGGAGCTGTTGTCACTTCTGTGTTGAAAAAAAAAAACAATGTGAAAAAGAAAAATCAGCAGAGCTTCACTGAAACCCAACAAAGCAGCTATGTTCAGATGGAAAATAGGAGCAATAATTGGCACCTCATTTGCTGTACAAGAATAGCTTTTTAGCCTGATTCAGTGCTTGTTAACACTTTTATAAAATGAGGGTTATGGCCATGAATTTACCTAGATGTGGCACTGGAAGCCCTTTATGTCTTCTCCTTAAGCTAATAGAACATCCTTGGGAATGCTAAGAGAGCTTAAAACAAACTTGTCCCCCACAAAACAGGGGAGGTGATGCTTGTGTACAGTAGCTGGGCCCCATATCTCAGGCAGCATTTTTGAAGGGTATATCCTTTGTGGCAGATTATTTTAGGATTTTTGCAGCTGTATGTCTTATTTAATGTGAGTAAATAAAAATACTTCCTATCCATATTCATTGGCACAGGATCACTGAAAGGAGCCAAAACTAGTTTTTATTCTTTAATTAAAGCTGCTAGCAAGGTGGCCTTGTTGCATAAGGGCTGCTCTGACACTGGAAATCCCTCACTTCTATAGGAATGATGCTATGATGATATGATGTCCTGTGATGTCCTTCTTCTCAAAGGTACAGTTTCAACTGTGTTTCCCATGGAATAATTATGTGTGATCATTTAAATGAGACATAAAATGAAAGGGCTGAGGGGACACGCAACAAGCAGGCTCCTGTGTTGTCAGGACTTATTACTTTCTTTACTACTGGAAAATTTCTGGTTCCGGTTGTAAAGCAGGGCTTAGTTAAGTCAGACCCTCTGTCCTCATCTGTAAACCAGAACAAACTGAAACTGAAGGTATTTGAATCATACCCACATACAGCCTTTTGAGTGAGCCTTCCTCCACACCAGCAATAAGTTCATCCTCACACCAGCCCCTGCAGAAGACCAATGCCAAATCTTTTGCATGCTAAGGATAACTGAAATCAATGGGGCAGATTTATCAGACAGCTAATCCATAGTGGTGGTCCCACACCAAGCTTGATATTCTCCGTGGGCAATACAATGATGATTAATTAAAAACATCCTGACCCTTTCAATTAAAGGCTCCAAAGCACTTGCTGAGCATTAAGTGCAGGAATGCTATACGAGACAGGCAACGTATTATCAGCCCCAATTTGCAGACGGAACACGCAGTTTGGTAAAAGAGCCTAATTTAAAAATCAGAGCTAAAAAGTCCTTGTCCTGTGCACATCTATGTTCAAAATCCCCTGAAGTTCAGGAGGACTGATTTCCCACTTCAGGGACCTCCTGTCCCCAATAACCCTCACAAACAAACATATAGTTCAAAATGTGAAGTAGAAGAAAATTTGTTATGTTGTCCTTGGGCTGGATTCAGTATTTTGAATAATTTTCCAGTAACTTGTAATGAGACACCTATAATTACTGTGCGAGTTTAATTTAGAGTAGTCATTTACCAATCAAATTATATCTGACACAGTTCTGGAAGGGATAGAAGCTATCTTAAAAAAACCCCACTAGGTGCATTGGTAATATTCCAGAAATCAATGTTGCTTAACAAGCCATATTGACCTTCTTAGAAGCTGAGATTTTTTTAATTACATCTCCGAAATAAGATTAAAACCTTTCATTATACCTTTAGAATTGCCTTAAAATAAATACATAAAAAGCACCAAAGAATTTCTTACTGATTGATAAGTATCTTGAGTCTCATAATAACAGTCTTTAAATCCCAGCAAAACAAAATAAAATAAAAAACATCAAGCAAAAAACAACTGCAAAAAAACCAAACCTACCCCCACACACCAAAACAACCAAACCAAACCAAAACCAATAATTCTCTATTATTTTCTGCATTGGGGGGAGGTTAAACTTTGATATGTATTTTAAAGATATCTTCTCTGGCTTTTTGCTGTTGTTCTCCTTTTGGTCTGCCAGAAGTAAAACCTACCTCTAAGCTCCTCAGCCTTCAGTAGAGATGGTTAATAAGTGTTGTTATTTTGGCACTTGAAACTATGCAGCGAGTGATGTTGCTCTGTTAGCACTGGCACCAACATCTGTTGCTTGTGAATCATCTCTCATCATTAGAATGCATAGCTGAGGATTTGTTTAAATAAAAAAAAAAACCCAACCTATTAGCAGTGGGAGAAAGGAATATAGAATAAGGTTTCAGCTCTACAAGGAAGAAGGAGCATCTATGTGCTGAAACATGCCCCAAGTTTTGTGAAATCCCACCCCAGGACCCAAGGAATGTGCAAATATGTTAGGAGGAGGCAGACAAAGAGAAAACAAATGCATCCAGGGGGATTTAGCAAGTTTGCAGGTTTTCTTTTGGGGTTTTAATGTCCCTGGGTGTCCCTGGGGTAAAGCACAGCAGTGGTGTAATGCCATTCCCATGTGCCAGGCATTGTGGTTGGTAATGCTACAAATGTTAGAGATTATATTAAAATAAGCAATACAAGCAGACAGATTTGTTTGTTCATTTGTTTCTTTTCCTAGAGGGAATTTTTGGGGAGATGCAGGCATGTTTTAAAGAACACTGAAAATATTCATGTTCAGTATGTAGTTGGTAAGTAGTTGGGGGTGAAGTGGAATTTTTTCAATTAAACTTCTTTGTTTGTTTGTTTCATACTGACTTCTTTCCTACTTAAAGATTAATTTTAAATATGTTCTGTGATAATAGCTTTAGGAGAATGTGAACAGGTTTAATGGAGGGAAGTGTTTGAGGGAAAAGGAAAACAGGAGTGAAAATAAACATGTGAGAGATGAAGCTGACATTCCAGGGGTGCAAGTTAATCAGGTAGCAAGGAGACATCAGCAGATGTATTTCACCAAGAGGTAGATTTTGAAGTTTCTCCTCTTCTCTTGCAGCACTAAAGGTTCCACAGTTACTCAGTGCTTAGGTTGGAAATTCGTGTGCCAGTGCAAGTCCAGGATATGGAGAAGGGACAGAAAAAGGACATCCCAGCACTCCCCCTCCCAAACCAAGGTAAGATAAATAGCCCTTTGGACAGCACTCCAGAGCTGTTGGGTCACCTCTGTGGCTGGAGGACTTTCATGTCCAGATGTGTACTTTGGTGGCTACATCTTTACAAGTGCAGCTAGTCCCAGCAGGACCATCAGAGAATGAACTTGTCTCTTGGCCTACAGCCAGACCACCACTGTCCTGGGCTACATTTGGGTTTGTTGCTTTTTGTTCAGTATAACTGAGCTTCAAAAAGGAGTGGAGACATCCAATCTTCTTAACCCCAAACTGTTGCCTGATGGTGGCTAGAAGCCCAGAGGCTGTTGGAAACTTGGCTGAACAGTCTTAGGAGGAAGAAAGAGTGTTTTCTGTCATCAGGCATGTCCTCCATGATCCAGCTGCTTGCAGGCAGGAAAATTGTGGGGCTGTGCAACCCTCTTGGGTGCTGGGAAAGGCTTTCACAGTCCCAGGGACATTTTCTGATGTTGCCTCCAATATCAAGGCAAAACGTGCCCATTGTGGTGGCTTAATTGAGTTCATAGGGTCAACTTCTTAAAAACTTGGCATGAACCACTGGCCTCATTTATCCTGGCAACCCTCTGGTTTTTGTTTTATAGATTGTGATTTATACAGCTACGGGATCTGAGCTAAAAAGCAAAAAGTGCTGTGTGCCTGTCAAGCCAGGTCTTACTGCTGCATGGAACATGTCTCCTCTATGACCTAAAACAGCTCATGATGTACTAGCCTTAGGCATAAGGATGATGAATCTGGACACGTGGCAGGAAGATAAAACCTCTGATATCAAAAGGAATGAGGTTAGAAGGGGCCTGTATTGTGTTTTTAATTATGTTTACACTTCTTGTCATATGAATACTTTATAGTGAAACCAACCTGGCTTAGAGATAGTTCTTTGGACGGCGTGATGAGGATTTCTCATTGCTCTCTGCTCCCCCAGCCTGTCCAGCCTCAGCACAGTGATGTCTCAGGTGAGTCAGTGCTACTCCAGCTTTGCTCTGGTCTTCTGTCAGCATCTTCCCCCTCCTTTCATTTGAAACAGTGTCAGCAAAAAAGTAGTATACCTGTCAGTGCATTGTCCACTGCTGATACTAAAGATGGTAAAGACATCCTCCTTATCTGAGCTGTCAGAATGAGTCTTTGTCCTTCCTTTTAGATGAAATCCCATTCTCTCAGGGACCACAGGGTGGAAGGAGAAAGTATTTTGCTTATGCAAATGTAAAGACAAATTAAAACTGAAGACTGCCTTTCTTAATCCTTTGTCCTTGGTTAATGGGTGTCTTCAAGAACACTAGTTCTTTTTTTCACTCTTTAAGCATTGTTTACTAGTTATGCCTTGATGTAGTAGAAAATATCTTAAAAATGCTTTTTCATGTGCATATGTGAGCTTGGAGTATTGAACCAGGGTTATTCTCACAAGCACTGGTGGCATCAAGGTCACTGTAATGAGACTGATCTTGTCCAGCATCCCCTTTCCACCAAGGATGGTAGAAGAGTAACACCAACACTGTGCAGTGGCAACTTAAAAGCACAAGAAACAGGGATGAAATTCTTCAGTTAAAAAGCTTATCCAATGAGAAGGAGACTTTGGGATCCTTAACCAGAAAGCTGTGTAGAAATTACTTATGTTGTGAACTTCCCTGTATCCTCAGTGCCATGTCCCCTGGTTGATGTCTCCAGCAGAAAGTGAGAAAGTATGATGTTTTCTTCTTCATACTGTTTACCGCAGCACTTCAGCCAGGGAGACCTTGTGCAAGCTTTCCCTGTGCAAGCTTTCCCTCTGCATCTCTTGGGTGATGCTGAGCTTTAGCCTCTCTTCGCATTTCACTCAGGCATTTGCTGATTGGTTCTTGTTTTAGAAGCACACCTGATAGCAAAACTCGTCCTTGCTATGAGATTATGAAGTATTTGGACAGAATCTCATCTCACAGACTGCAAGCTCCTCTTCTTCTCCAGCATTTTACCTGTGGCTTCTAAACATGCTGTGGCAGCTCCACCATGTAGTTCTTAGGTGGTTTGCTCCCTCATCTTGTAGTCCTAACAGTGACAGGTGGTATCCCTGCAAACATCAATGAATGGGTGAGGTCAGGCAACCTGTTTTCCCCTCCTTAGAAGAACACACAGAGTTGTTGCCTGTATGTAAGCACTCTTCAGTGAACCCAATGCAATGCAATATTCATACCCCAGCCCGTGCATGCATGAGGATGAGCAGACACTATCCTGGTAGGAAGGGTGGCTGTGGGGACACACTAGGTATCAGCATGATGGCTAAGCTGCATAGTTTCAATGTCCAACACCACCTAGGCAAAGCTTGCCTGCGGAGTTGTCAACAACATCTCTAGTTCTGGTCTGGGGTTGTGGGGTGAACTTATACCAGAGCATCTGTGTGCCCCAGACATCTCACTCTCTGGTCCCTGGACACATGGCAGAGCTTTGGGTCACCTCTGTCATAAGCACAGAGCCACATCTGCATGGAAACAAACACAGATCTGCCAAAATGAATCCCACGAGGAAGAGGCAAGTGCCAAATGTTACTGATAAATGTTGATGTTATCGTGACCTTCATGGAACTATATTATGTAAGCTAAAAACTGATTTTTATCCCACTTTTTTTTTCCCAATATTCAAATTTGCATAGCAGCTTTTGGTGACACAGAATGTAATAATTTTAGATTGTCAGGCAGATTGTAAAGTTTAGCAGGCACAGAAAGGGTGCACTTGTAGTCCTTTCTCATTTTGAGGGATGCTCTAGTCTTTAGACAATAAGGAGTGGTCATGGAAGTCATCTCTACCTTTCCATCCTTGCAAATATGTTTCTTCTTATAATTTCTCTCCTTTGCTCAATTAGTCACAAATACCTCTCCCTCTAGTGCTGTACTTTTCTGGTTTCTCTTCAATTGCTGTAGCATCTTGTTTTGATCATCCCACCAATGTAACTACATTAGCTACTGGAAGCACTGCTGATATCTTCTACTCTATAGCAGCATAAAATAAGCCCGAGGACCTGAAGAGTATTGAGCACAGCTTTTAAAAAGTAGTATGTTGTCTGGCCTGGTGTCTTGTCAGTCCCTAACACCTCATCCCCACCTCATCTCCCCCAGTCAAACTTACCTTGGTGTTTGATGCTTCTAGATGGGCCAAATCAGCACCAGAAAACACTTTCATTTTACTGGAGCACGCTAATGGTGCATAAAAGTCAACAGTTTTCTGAGAAAACATACTGCATGTTAAACATATTTGGTGGAGAAAGAAAAAAGCACATAGAATTTGCAAGCAGCTGTAGCAGTTTTGGGAACTTCATAATATGTGTTTTTCTTTCAAAGAGGAGCCCGTGTTGGTGTGAAAGGGAAGCCTGTAATTTTATTATCTCCTAGTAATTTTCCTGTTTTCCAGTTCATACCTTTAAAGATGTGGGGAGGATGAGAGCCAATATGTTCATTTGCAGTTATGCATTGTTTTGGTGATATAATTTAAGCAGTACTGAAACTCAAATTGAAATTAGTGTGAAAAATGCAGTAGCATTGGTGAGACAATCCTGAAGAGGGGGAAAAATCCTTTCCATGTTGCTAACTTCACTAGGGAATTTCCTTTTGTGTTCTGAGCTAATCTTCTTTATATTATGCCTCCATTGTTAAACATTTAAGGACCCAGGCTGCAAAAAAGTGATTAAAAATCTTGGCAATTGCTGTGTGCTGTTAAACTTCATTTTTTGCTGTAACATACTTTGCTAATTTGCTATGATGTGTTTGATTTAGTAGTTCATTTAGCCGTTGCCAGAAGCGTTAGAGGAAAAGGTAAATTTTCAGCTTGTTGACTTGTTTAATAACTTGATTTAGTCCTTCCTCTTTGACAAGCTTACACCAGCGGCAGCCAGAGCTATAACCATTACTCTGTCAATACTTGAGTTCCCCGTGTGTTAAGAAATACTTTGGGCTATAATGGGGTCAGGCTTGTTTGTGACCAAGGCTTTCTGAACAAACAAGTGTTGTGGCAGTACAGCCACTTCCTATCTCTCTTTTTTTTTTTTTTTTTTTTTTTTAATGAATTCAGTACTTGCATACTACTTTGCAAAAACAATTATACACATTAGATCCATATTAATGATTTTATTTTCCTTATTGGGCTTTTGTATGCCTGCACAGCCTGAGAGTGAGTCACAGATGCAAGGATTTAAAAGACAGTGTTACTTGAGAGGGACCCCTGGGAGGGTGCACTTACTGTGAACAAGGTTTGGAGGAGGAGGACCCTCTCTTAGAGAGATTAAGTTAGGTGGATGCAGCTGGAAATTGTTTCTTTGCCAAAAAAATAGATTTGTTTCCAGTCTTTTGGAGTTCACTTACCATGAATATTAGAGCAATTGAGTTTGGGAAAGAGAAAATTTCAACACTCAAATATTTATGAATTTTAAATATGCATCTAGAAGTGCTCTTAGTAGACATGGTGGGTTTTCTCCAATGAAGTGGTCACAAATTACTGGATGAGTGCATTTGCTAATGGATTGTAGGTATTTTATGCCACAGTTCGTCAGCTGCTGCAAACAAAATTGCCAAACGATAACCCAACATAAGGTAAAAAGTACCCAACTGCTCTGAATTGGAGGGCTGTTCAAGGAATCCCTGTAGGATTCAGTATGTCTTGCATAACCACAAAGAAACCACTGTGTCATTTTTGTTCATGTCAGGATGTTGTTAGTGCCTATATAATCTGTAAATCTGTGATAGAATAGTTGTATTTTGTTATATCTTATATAATACTCATCTATATATGTTTAGCCTATTTCATACCTATGTATTTCATTATTTAACAGTAATTACATAATGAGCAGTAGAAAAGTAGAAATTGATAAATATGGTGGATCTGGTAAGAGGGAGTACTGTGAACTGGATCTAATTTGGGCATATGACTTGTGATTTGAAGTACCTGTTGGGGAGACACCTTGGAGTTTTGAAGGTGTGTAGAGGGAGAGCCTAATTTAGGCATGCCACAACAAAATAACAAGCTGTCCCTTCAAGGTCCATATTTCTCTCTATTCACTATTCTAAGACCCTGCTGCTTTATGCCAGAGGAGATTTTTCTCCTCTGGTATGGTGTTTCTTTTGTGACTGAACGGGCAGATGCAGGGAGAGCAAGGCTTTTTGACACTGCTTCTGGGTATGCTCAGGAAATGTGGGTTATGAGAGTGGCCAGTGAGATGGGCTGAGAATCAGCTGAACGATAGAACTCATAGGGTCATGATCAGTGGCAGAGAGTCCAGGTGGCAACCTGTCAGTAGTTGTGTTTCCCAGGGGTTAGTGCTGGATCCAATAATATTCAGCGTCTTCTTCAATGACCTGCATGAAGGGACAGTGCACAGTGCAATCACAGCCTGTCACTGAGCATGGCCTGCCACATGTGGCATTTCAGAAGAGCATTATTTACACAGCCTTTTCACAGTCTGTCAACTCAAGCTCTGTTGTGGTGTTTCCAAATAGCATGTGTATAACACTATCATCAGTTACTGATGTGGTGCATGTGAGCTTACGTTTCCCATTTGTAGGATTCAGGACATTCTGACACCACCCACTGTAAAGCTTTGAGACACAAAGCTTTGGGATGCAGAGCCTTTTCCAGAGCTAGTCTCTCAGGCTCTCTGAGAGAATTATAAAATTATTATTCCATTGATGACTCCTGGGCCACATTTTCAGTTTGAATTTTTTTTCTCTCTAATGCACTAAAGTCTAGAAAACCATTTTTGTTAACACTTCATTGAGTCTCCCTGACATTTTCTTTAGTGCGATGTAATTATTACAGCTGCATGTGTTCATCTGATAGTCATCTTTTCTCATAGCTGTTCTACACCTAGATGTTCAGCTGCATACAGTCACAATGATGGGGCACATCACTGGCAACAACAGCTTTGTGCATCCACTTGTTCACAGGATTTTTTTCAGAAGACAGAGCCTGAAAGAACTTTCAGATACACTTGAAAAGCTGAACTGGGTTCTCTATTTCCAGCCTCTGAAAGGAGGCAGGATAGTCTTTAAATCTTTATGAATAAGCTGGGAGCAAACAAGCAATTAGCAAGACGCTAATGTGTGCGAGACTGTGGTGCTGAGCAGGATGTGCTGAGGCAGAATGTGGCACGAGGATTGATGGTAAGGAAGGCTGTGGAGGAATGAAAGCCCCTTGGCGGTGTAGGCTGCTGCCAGCAGCCTTTGCTAGGGCTGGTGATGTGGCAAAACCACTCGCAGCAGTCATAATGCAAGAGACAACAGAGACTTTTACAAAGTGCATATTTTACATGCCACCTAGAACAGTCAAAACAGGTGCAAAGGGAGCTGAGGATACTCTGCCTTCACTGAATTCAGCCCATAAATGAATATCAAGTGGTGGAGATCAGGGATGCAGATCATCAGCCTAAGTGTGATGCTTGATAGAATGCTTCACGAAGTGTTTTCACCATGCATTGATATTCCCTTGTCTTAGCTGAAAATAAATGTTTTGGAAAAAGAAATGGCCCCTCTTCACAGCATTAAGCTGACCTGTCTTCAGCAAGCATTGTAAGAGTAGCTTTGGTGCTGATGGTGGCCTTGCTGAGGGCAGAAGGCATGCATTCAATGTTGCCATAACTGAGCATCTTTCTTATATGAAAAAAGTATAGAAAATATCCCAGGCTTTGCATCGCTTCTTGTAACAGAGGTGATCAGCTGAAAGAGGAGAAAGAGTGGCAGAGAAATATCTTCAAACTCCTAGAAAATAGTGGCTATCTTCGCCCCCTCAAAACAAACAAACAAAAAAAAAAAACAAAACAAACCAACCCCTGACTATCATTGATGTCTAGCTGCCAAAAAATAAGTGCCTGGTGGGCCCGTCACTTTGGTTCCACCTGCACAGGGCTGGGTTACATTTCACTTGTAGTTTCCTCAATGAGCTGCTACTTTTGCTATGACAATTCTTCTGTAGCTTATTAATAAGGGAAGAGTAACAGTTAATTCAGGGAAAATGCAAACGTAATATTTACAGCTGACTTCCGTATTGTTATTGCTGTTTGGTTTTTGTTTTGTTCTGTGTTTTGCTTTGTTGCTTGTTTTTTGTGAGGTTTTTTTCTTATGAGCAATAAAAAGAATGCCCAGTTTGTAAAAGGACAGATTGGATTTCTGTTTCTGGACTACTTTATGTAATTAATTCATAGTCATAAAACAAAACAAAACAAAATAAACCAAACACCCCAAAAAAAGAACAACACAGAGGATCAGCTGAAGCCAACTTTTATGATGTTTTTCATTACGTAACCATAAAATGCTCCTTCTGAAAGGGTTTATTGATCACCCAATAATGAAGGAACAAGACTAAGCTTCCAAAAACACAGTGCACAATCTATACAGACTGATAGACATAATTGATTCCTTTCAATGCTGAGGTGTTAATGCAGGAAAAGATTAGGTTATCTGAGAGGAGCAGCCTGAATGTTTAGATTGCTATTCAATAAAGGCTTTGTATGGTACCAGCTCTTTGAGGGGGCTGTTTCATATTTCTAGTATATCTGTCAACAACTGTGCATAATCTGCCACGCGTGGATCAATACGAGCCAAAGGTATTGCGTTACAGGGTGGTAATTCCTCAGCAAAGAGAGTGGGAATTTAGGCTTCTTTGATAGCATTGATGTCTGTGGGCAAGCTAAAAGCTGGCAATTATCCCTTCCTCAAACACTGATTATTTAAAAGTTCCCAAGAATGGGGAACATGCGGTGTGCAGAAGTGAGTGACAGAGGAGAGGGCTCCTGGCTCAGTCCCCTTGTGTCTCACGTGTCCCATCGCAGGCAAAGTGACTGTTGATGTGTGTTGTGTCGCAGGTCCATGAACTGATGGAAAAATCCTCACCCTGCACATTGCAACACCCAACACCAAGGGGTTTCAGCTGCATGACCTGTGTCCTTCAGGCTCTCTGCCTTCAGACCTGGTGTGGCAGTGCCTAATAGAGGAGATCAGCAGCCAGGGCACCTTGAGCTGGAGTGATTGATGCCTTGTGGCTGTGACAGAGGTAAAATATTCGCTTGCACTGATTCACTCGTTGATTTGTTTTAGGCTTGTCTCAAACATTCATATGTCCAACCTGTAATCCACAGGTTCACTCGGGAGTTGCAGTGTGCTATAGTGTAAAACACTGAGTTCACTGTGAAATTATAGATGCCATGCATTCATACAAGATTCTACTTTAGCACGTGTTCATTTTGCATAATGAGGTTTTATTTGTAAGAATTGTGAGGTTTTCCCCACCTCTTTATAGGAGGGAAAGGAGGCAGTTTCAAAATGAAAATCCCTTTTTCAGCAGTAACCATAAAACCTAGAATCATAGAGTGGTTTGGGTTGGAAGGAACACCTGCCAATAGATCAGGTTGCTCAAAGCCCCATCCAACCTGGCCATGAAATGCAAACAGATTAAAATAACAGCAAAGATAGTCCCTAAAATTTTCAAACCAGGGCTCAAAACTGGTTTAGAGGAAGAGCAACCATCTTCAGAGAGTCAGCAAAGAAATGGCAGCAAAAACACTGGTGCCAGGCAAATGCCACAACGTTCCCCAGAAATGCTCAGTACAAAATTATACAGTCTGGAAAGAGCTGAGCTGTGCCATCTGAAAGGAGATGATCTAACAAAAAAAAAAACCAACGAACAAAAAACACCAAAACAAAAAAAAACAAACAATCAAACAAAACCCCCCAAAAAACAAAACAACGACAAAAAAATCCATTTCTGCAAGCTCCAAAATCCAAAAGTGAGTGATTCTGGCTCCTTGCTCCCAGCCAAGGGCAAGACAGCATCAAAAGCCATGGCCCCTAGCCAGCGCCACAGTAATGAGAGGAAATCTGGCTGCCTGGCCATGCCACGCTCCCTCTCCCAGCCCCAAGCAGGGATCCCTACTGGCAATCCACTTTCTCATACATCAGCTGGTGTGGGATCTTTTGCATCCAAAATCAGCTGTTTGGGGGGATTAGGAGCTGGGCCTTCTATACCAGGGGAGAAAGGAGGGTGTCCCCAGTGAGATGCCAGGTGAGGGTTTATGGTAATAACTCATTGACACTGCACATTTATATCTTTTTTTTTTTTTTTTTTTTACAATGTTATTCTGCAAGCTGCTTAGTTTAATTAAAGCTCCCCAGCATGGGCTTCTCCCTGCTGCCTTTAGGTCTTTCAGTGAGCTCACTATTAATTTCTGCAAGTTAATCTGTGTGCCTGCTGGATCTTTTGGCTCAGGGGACAGGAGGCTTCTGTGCTCCCTGCTGTACCATCAGCCACTCAGTATCCCTCTGCAGATGGACATGGTGACATCAAAACTTCAGCTGTTACTTGGTGCCCAAGGGCTGCACCCATCTTTGCCCAGAGGTGCCAGTGGAGAAGCCACAACCAAATTTTCCCCCAGAGACAAGAGACTTTAATGTGCAAATCTGTTTCTAAGAAGTCACGAGGTGGCCAGACACCCAAAGAATAATTTGCTTTGTTTACTTATTGTTTTAAAAAGTAAATGCATGGAAAGAAAAGCCTTGCCCTGGTTATGTACATCTATGTACAGATTTAATACACCCAGCAAAGTGAGCAAGTGCCTGCCTTAAGGTCAGAGCTAACCTGTTTGCTTCTCTCCGCCTCTTGTTTCTGAAGTTTTTCTCATATCCATATTTATAAGTCCCACTGAACAAGATCAGATCTGTCTCATTCTGTCATCGAAATGCCAGAAAGAGCCTTTAGCTCCTCAAAAAGTAATAACCAATATGCTAGGATTGTTTCGCTCCCCGTCCTTCCTCGACAGCCCATTAAGCAGATGTGACAGCATGCACCAGTGAGACACACATTGATAAGCGGCAACTGTCTGGAGGTTAACAACACTGAGGGAGACAGAGAATGAAAAGTATGGAGTAGCCAGTCAAAACCTGATTACCAGGATCTGGTGGGGATGCCTGACCTACCAACAGTAAAATGAACCGAAGCCTCAGAGACACTGGATTAATTTCTGCTCACTGAGAGTTACGTGCCTGCAGGATCAGCTGCACCTCCCATGCACAGTAATGCCTGCATGTCTCCTGGGGAAACTTTGCATACAGACACATCTCCAGGCTCTCCAACACTGCCTTTCCCTTACAGAGCATTTTCCTTAAACTTCTGCTCACTGTGCCTTTGTTTCATGCCTTGTCTGAGCAGCTGAAGGAGCAGAGATGGTCCAAAAATACATCAGCCCTTTGCTTGGTGCTGCTCCTACTGTAGTGCAGGGTCTTGAATTTAATCTTTGAAGTGAGTGGACCATGGCTTCCCTGATGCCTGAGGAATTAATCCTCTCTAGACCCATATCCAGGAGGGAAGGATGACATTAGCTTGTTGAATTGCAGAAAGGTGTATCCAGTAGCCATGCTGTTGGGTGAGTGCCTCTTCTGAGCAATCAGTAGGTATGGATTATGTTCAAAAGTTGACACAGACCTCATCTGCCCGTGGCCTTCACCCAGAGGATCTCAAAGCAACAAGTCTAACAAAAGGAGATGATTGAGGAATGAAGGAGTGTATAATCAGGCTGCAGCCTTGGCTAGAAAGTACATAGAGATGTTGATTAGGGGTTCGTAGTGTGATTTGAGATGCCATGATTGTGATGTGATTGAGACTTCAGGGATAAGACAAATTTTTGGCCAAGAGAATAAGTCTTTTTTCTTAAATGACAATCATTCTGCTCATGCCCATGTGAGGCTATGGATTTGATGTAATGAAGCTATAATATAGCAGGTCAAATCTACTTCATAGGGTATTGTGTTTAGCACTTACCATTTTGGGAACATCTGTTCATGAACTCAAGATCATCTTGAGAAAGCCAGAGATGGAGTGGCTGGAACACTGAACTAGGAGCAGCAAGGCTATTGTCCTGGTGAGATATCAGATCAGACTCTTTTAAGCTGCTTCAGGTGACTAGGCCATAGCGGTGTCCCAGAAGGCAAAAATAAATTAAGGCTGAAGTCACATACTTGACAAGGGAAGGCTGCCTTGATGACAGAGAGCTCTTGGTGCCCATCTGAAACCAAGCATTGCAGTAGTTGGTGGACTCTTCTGTTCAAGCTTTCTTTTGACATTCATGCAGGGTTTCATCAGGAAAGCAAGGGTTTTCTAGAAGCTGTTTCCTCCTTCAGCTATACCATTTTGCTTTTGTGGCCACATAATACAAATCCCTGGATGGTCCTATATATGCCTTTTCCTGAAGCCATGACAAATAGCATCACTATTGATAGGCCATTAATATTTCCTCTAAGTCCTTTACTGTTTCTTCCACCATATAAAGAAAGGCTTATGGTTATGTCTATGAGCCTCAAGGACACTTTGCCCAGACCACAGGCTCCCACTAGCTGGAGAAGTCTGTCTACATGCTCTGCTTACTCATTCTCTTTTTTTGTCTAGTTTAGACTGATAGAAAAAGTAATGATCTTTCTCAGAAAGCCTTGAAAAGCTCTGGAAGCAATGTCAGTGCCAGGAAGAGAGACCAAAAGAAAGGTGCATACTACAGGCAATATGAGAGCACTAAGTGACACAGCTCTGCCTCCTTATAATGAAGAAAATGTTAATTAAAATCCTTGTAAGACTAGAAAAAGCAGTTTCAAAATATTAAGTACCTATTTTGTCATATAATGAGGGACATGAAGCAATATTTTGCAAAGGCTGAAGAGCTCTTTCGGCACCTGCTTGTTGGGTTTGTGGCTGCCTCTTTTACTGAAAACAGAAAACAAATACCTATAATTCCCCCTTAAATGTAAGAGCTTTCTTCCCTTTTTTTTTTAATTATTATTATTTCCCACTGCTGCTGAACTGCTGTTACTTTAATGTGTCCTGAGGTGAGGAAGAGATTGGCTCAGGTTTGTCGAGGTAGTGATGGCAAAGCCTAACATGGCAGCGCTGCAGCCTACTTGTGCTCTTTAGTCCTTCTGAGGCTTGCACCATGGCATGCATGCCAGAATAATAATGCCACATCTTGCAATTCATTCTCATCAGTTTTAATGAAGATGAAGGGGCTCACTTTATGAATCCACTTGGGCTTAACAAATTAAACATGCTGCTGAAAGGGTACATGTGAGCAGAATATTTGTCCTTCTAATGTTCTTTTAGGTGGATGAAGTTATCTAACCTAATTCCATGTATTTTTGTTTTCTTCTTGCTGCCTAAAGAAGGCCTCAGAGCTACACAGTTGGCTCTGATCTTATTCTCTGCTCATTAAACACATTGTTTAATTATCATTTTATCACCATTCCTGATGGCGTAGCACTGTTTTGCTTTGAAAAAGTGTTTTGGGTGTCCCACAGTCAGAAGGAAAGAGCTGCAGGGGAGCAGCAGCACGAGGAAATCTCCCTCGTTTTCAGCAGCAGCAAAATCAACCACCAACCAACCAGTCCCACCTGCAGGCAGTTCTCCAGCTCCTCCACAAAGCTTCTTTTCATGGCCCTGTGTCTATCGATCGCTGCCAGGCTTCAGCAGCCACCTGGAAGGGAGAGAGTAACCCTCCCGCCTTGCTGGGGAGGTTGGCTTCAATCTGCAAGTTGCTCAGATTTGTTACAAGCAAATGCTACAGGGAAAGCTTAAGGATAATACCAGCTTTGTGTCTGGAAACTCAAAAGCAAAGCAAGCAGTATCTATTACATTGAACATCTTTCTGTTAACTTCAGAAAAGGACAAGAGAATAAATGAAAGAGAAGAGGTCAATTAACACCCTGGAAAGATTTATTTCTAGCAATAAGCAATCTCCTGCAAATAGCCAGGGAAGGGTTGCAAATACACCCTGACCCAGAGCTTTGACCTCAGATAAAACAGAGAGCAGAAGTGGACGAGCTGGTGGGAAGGAACACTGGGCTGTGCTGGGGGTTAGCAGCTATTACTGTGATCTGGGTAGCAGGGTGGGCTGCACACAGGCAGTACCAGGAGCAATGTCAGGATAGTTCCCTAGCAAAGCCAAGTGCTGGGGTAGGTATAGACACAACTTAAAATCATAGTAATGCCATTCACCACTGGCTTTTTCTGCTCTGCTAATGGGAGGAAATAAATAGCTGGGGGTAACTTGACTTTGATACGTCACATAGCTAAACAAAATCCATGATGACCTTGACGTCTCATAGACACTTAATGGCACAAAAAATGGTATTTTACCTTTTCATTTAAGAAAATAAGATGCCTCCAGTTCAGAAGGTTGTTGAGATAGAGGGCCCGAATGTCTCCTGGAGGACAGAAGGGTGAAGAGGGAATGTTATTTGAGCTCTTGCGGTTGCTTTTGTTATGAAGAGTTGATGCTGTTTTCTCAAAGACAAAACAGATGTGCAAAAGCAGAAGAGACAAGAACACTCACTGTAGAATATTCAGCTTTCCTCTCTGATGTTGTCTTTTCCTTGCAGTTGAAGAAAGATAAGCACAGTATGTGGCATTATCTGTCACTTGAACCCTCATTCAATGTGTACCAGCATCTGTTCAAAATATTTCAAGCTTTCAAGCTTTGTTTTTGGTCATAGACTCAAAGCAGTTAGGAAAAAACCCTGGCTTGGACAATGGCATTGGGTTGTTACTGGCAGGAGGCAGAGAGCGTGGGCGAAGAAAGGAAAGGACACACAGAACAGCAGCAGGACCACAAGTGTCCCACAAATAGACTTCAAAGATCAAAATGGATTCAGTGGTGCTGACCTACACCAACTTAGCCTTATTTATTGGGGCCGCCTTGAAACACCTGCCATCACCTGCTAAGGCAGCATCACAGTTAGGATGCAGAGGTGGGCATCTCAGCCTCACAGGGTGATTTACCTTAAGATATTCCAAAATAAAATCATCCCCCTATGGAGCACAGGCAGATTTGTGTGGTGACAGTACTCAAGGCAACAATATTAAATCCAATAGCTCATAAGGGAGCAACTAGATCAAAAGCTAAAGTACTTATTAGCCTAGCAGTTATTTAGCTCAGTGCTTTTCTTCTAGAAAGGAGCAAAGATTTTGAGGCCATTATTTAAGAAAACCTATCTTAGGCTTAGAAGAAGCAACATTTGAGAAGAAACAATGGTGATTATTCCTGAAGTATCTGTAATAATGATTTCTCTCCAGTCATCCACTCGTAAAGAAGAACAAAATGTTCATCTTTTATTGTTGCCAGTTTTGTCTTTTCAATGTTAAAATACTTTTTCTTGTTTTTCTTTTTCCCCTGAAGAAAAGCCTTCATTGGCAAGAATTCCTCATTAAGCTGGTAAGACAGCTGTCCCTTTCCTGAACCATTTCAAATATTCCCCCCTGGTTATGAGATAGCTTCAATCTCTAGGTCATGCTGCAGCATTACAACTTGTAGGCAAGATCATCTAATTCAGAACTAATAATAATAATTAAAAAAAAAAAAGACTCCTAATAAAAATCTGACTGAAGCAAGAAAAAGTCCCCAAGAATCTGTGCATAGTGGAGTTAATCACAGTGCAGATCAACCTGACCAGCCTGTGCCTTGCTTTTCATTTTGCTTTCCCCCAGCAGCACAAAATCACAGAATAGTAGGGGTTGGAAGGGACCTCTGGAGATCATTGAGTCCAGCCCCCTGCTAAAGCAGATTCACCTAAAGCAGGTTGCACAGGAATTAATCCAGGAGTGTCTTATAAGTCTTCAGACATGAAGAATCCGCAGCCTATCTGGGCAGCCTGTTCCAGGCTCCATCAACCTCACAGAAAAGTTTTTCCTTATCTTTATGTGGAAGTTCCTCTGTTCAAGTTTGTGCCCATTGTCCCTTGTCCTGTCACTGGGCACCACTGAAGAGAGACTGGCCCCATCCTCTTGACACCCACCCTTTAGATATTGATAAGCATTGATCCCCTCTGAAAATAACATCAGAAAAATCCAGCATGGTTATTTGCTCTGGCTGCCTTTAATTTGCTTAACCATCTTTGACCCTTCCATCTCCTGTGGACATGTCTGAAGATATTTTTGCCTGGCAAACCATTGTGGAGAGGGATCATGAAGCCCCCTCAGACATTTCTGAGCTTGGATGGTGCCACTCTTATTGCCCTCCTTGGGGTAATAACACATTAAAAATCCTCTTTTGGCATCTCATTTATTACCTGGAATTACATTGCACCATTGATCCAGCATCCACCAAGATAGGCTAATTTTAATGATTAACTGAGGAACTGTTAAATTTTACTTCCTTCTGAATGTACTGAATGTACCTCCTTCTCCTGGAAGGAAGCATATCCAAGGAGGAAACTGGTGCTGGCCAGATC